>ML287355.1:0-35229 GCA_005239495.1 Nicotiana undulata
CAAGATTTAGTGGGGGGAATGGGTTGGATCAGATTCTTAAAGGGGTTGGGCTTGGTTTATGGGATTTTTTGGGGTAAGTTTAGGATTGAGCTAGTTTAAATTGGCCCAATTTGGCCAAAACCCCATTTTCTTTGATTTTAACAACTAATTAATTAATTTCAATTAAGTTTAAACTAAAAAAAATGTAGTAGTTAACTTTAACTTAATTTTGTCTCATTATAGATTAATTGATAAATTAATTAAGGGTAAAATAATTAATTTACTACTCCTAATCATTTAAAGGACAAATTTCATAATTTTGTTAAAAAAATAATAATTAAATCAAGAAATTAACATTAACACACTTTATATCAAACAATTATATTTATTTAAATGATAACTAAGGTTACATGCTTAATCATACCATTTTAAATTATTAATGGATTTAAATGACGGATTATGGCTACGCAATGTGAAAATAAATTAGCAAATAGCATTAAAATTCAACAAAAATCCGTAAAACTAATTAATTTAGCGAGATTTTGTAGGATTATACGATAGGTAAAAATCACGTGCTCACAGCTGCCCCTCTTTGCTCAGAAACACGAAGAGTTTCCGGGCAAAGACAAAGTGAGCAACCATAAACGACTTTATCCATTCATATGTTCCATTGCGAAGCGTTTTTGAAAGGTTTGACCAAACCCTGCTTCAAAGGTTGCCTACATATCCTTGGCTATAAAGGAATCAGGTCAGTGTAGTTCTGGAAGTTTTGGTAGCTGGAACTACCGAGTAACTGTGGTTTCACTGCGGTTGCTGCTGTTACTGCTGCTAATCTCCTTATTACACCAAAGTAACAAAACAAAAGACTAACTAAACCTATCAGTTGCTAGTTACAAGATTCATATCTAAGACTTGGTCTTGAGTCTTGGACTTTTGCTGACTCGGACCTGGATCTTGATGCTTTTTTTTAGCCGCAGGTGCTGCTTTCGTCTTATCATTTTTCGGATCAAGGTCGGATCTACCGAACGGATGGCTTCAATCTCGTTCTGAATAGTCCATGTTTTCCCCGTTTCTGCACTTTGGATTCAACCTTCTCTTTTCTCTTTTTGTTTTTATTATTCTGGATCGAAACTTCTTCTTTTGGTCGTCTCGAGTCCACTGTCCTAAAAATGCAATCTGTGCAAAATCAAAAAGCAAACGAACGAAATTTCCTGCCCCAGTTTTCACTAGAAAATTTCGTGAGTTATTGTAAAGAAATCTACACTACTTTATTATTGAAAGCAATGGAAAAGGCCAGGAGCAGTACACCCGGGGGTATTGTAGACTAGGGAGTGAATACCCTATATCTCAAAGCAAGATCAACTAGGGGTTGGGACCCTATGTTGCAAAATAACACCAACTAGGGATTGTGTACCCTATGTCGGAAAAAAAATCGTCAACCAGGGAATGGATACCCTTGATCGACATCGACTACGGGAGTGTATACCGTGCGTCGGGAAAAGAAATCAACCAGGGAATGGATACCCTTGACCGGCATCGACTACGAGAGTGTATACCCTGCATCGGGAAAAGAAATCATCAACCAGGGAATGGATACCCTTGATCGGCATCGACTACGGGAGTGTATACCCTGCGTCGGGAAAATAAATTAACCATGGAATGGATACCCTTGATTTGAAAAGAAATCATCAACCAGGGAATGAATACCCTTGATCGGCATCGACTACGGGAGTGTATAACCTGCGTCGGGAAAAGATATCAACCAGGGAATGGATACCCTTGATTGGAAAAGAAATCATCAACCAGGGAATGGATACCCTTGATCGGCATCGACTACTGGAGTGTATACCCATCATCAGACAAAAGAAATCATCAACCAGGGAATGGATACCCTTGATCGGCATCGACTCGGGAGTGTATACCCTGTGTCGGGAAAATAAATCATCAACCAGGGAATGGATACCCTTGATCGGCATCGACTCGGGAGTGTATACCCTGTGTCGGGAAAATAAATCATCAACCAGGGAATGGATACCCTTGATCGGCATCGACTACGGGAGTGTATACCCTGCGTCGGGAAAAGAAATCAACCAGCGAATGGATACCCTTGATCGGCATCAACTACGGGAGTGTATACCCTGCGTCGAGAAAAGAAATCAACCAGGGAATGGATACCCTTGATTGAAAAATAAATCATCAACCAGGGAATGAATACCCTTGATCGACATCGACTACGGGAGTGTATACCCTGCGTCGGAAAAAGAAATCATCAACCAGGGAATGGATACCCTTGACCGACATCGACTACGTGAGTGTATACCCTGCGTCGGAAAAAGAAATCATCAACCAGGGAATGGATACCCTTGATCGGCATCGACTACGGGAGTGTATACCCTGCGTCGGGAAAAGAAATTAACCAGGGAATGGATACCCTTGATTGGAAAAGATGTAGCTAGAGTTTAGAGACCCTATGCCACTTCGATTTTGGGTTGATTTCAACACCATTGCTCTTCTTTTTATTTTGAATAAGTGTGGGAAAGGATTTTTGGAGAAACTTCCCTTTTTGGAGTTGTTGCTGCAGAGCTGCTTCTAGCTCTTGCACCCGTTCTTTTGGTTACGCTTGCCTTTGCAAGGTTGTTTTGAGTTACACCTGTTTCCTTCAAACAAATAACAATTCGTTAGTTTGAAATGGTGGTTGGTTTTGTGGCCTTGATTTTCAACAGCTTGATCTTAGTTCTTGTGACGAAGATCTCGACCACTTGCTTGGTTGTTGGGGATTGGGTTTCATCTCTATTCCCGGGGACTCTGGCTTTTCTAGATTTTACCATGGCGATCGGTCACGTGGGATCCGACATTTGACTTTATTTTATTTTATTTTATTTTATTTTTGTAGGCCTTTCACTCGCTTTTTCTTTTGGATTTCCCGAGTATCGGGGAATTTTTGGCCCCTTAAATTCCGCTGCAACGGTTAGTCGCGTGGGACTTAACCTTTTCCAACTTTATTTTGCCTCCATCGGCCTTTCGTTTATGATTTTCCTCCAAGTTTAACTTTTAAAGCATTTGGAGAATTTTTGGCTTTTCAGACCTTTGCCAAGAGCGTTAGCCTTGTGGGACTCAACCTTTCACTTCAGTTGCCTTTGTAGGCATTTCCATTTGATTTTCCCCTTTCAAAAGTTTTGTGTTTTAAAGCATCGGTCGTTGCGGCCAGTCGGGATTGACTCGATGCCCCTGATGAAGCTTGGCGCCTTTTGCATGTTGGCCCATGTCAAACGAGAACCTTGTAAATCAATTTTGCCATCCTTTCTTTGTCTTTCTTTAGACCGAAATGAATTGAAAGAAAGATAACAAAGAAACGGAGACAATGAATTTTGACAAGAAATATCCCTTTCGGGGGAGAAGAGAAGAAGGACTTATCTGGAGTGTATGCGGCCTTCAATGAACATGACATGCGTCTTGGACTGAATGTCTGATCTATATAAACCATCTGACTCTCAAAAATTCGTCACGACTTTCTACCTCGAGGTCGAGAAACCTTGCCCCTAACCATGTCGATATCAGTGACCAATCCTCTTTTTCGATTAGTAGTGCCCTTTTCGGGTTTTCACCGACTAACCTCTCTCATTTCTCTTATCGCCATCGCCATGTAGTGCTCTTTGTGAGTTTTCACTAACAAGACTCTCTCATTTTTAGTTTCTCTACTCACCATTGACTTATGGTGCCCGTATGGGTTTTCACCAATAAGACTCTCTCATTTTAGTTTCTCTCATTGCTTGCATCGGATCCAAGTAAATGTATCCTCCAATTCTGGCCTTTTTCGCCGATCGATCGGAAGGACTTAAACAGGATTTTGGGTAAAGGAATTTGTATCGATTTACAACTTTGGAACTTTTCGGACGAATCATTGCCGAATGTTCACACTTGCCCCAGCTTAAACTCTTGGGGGAATTTGGATTTTTATTTTGGTGTGACTGAACCCCAGGGAGAGGCTGCCTACGTATCCTTTCGGAATCAAGTCAGACGTAGTTCAGGGAAACTTTTTTTTTTTTTTTTTTGTGTTTGTTTTGATTTTTTTTTTCGTAATCAACACTTTAAGTTCCAAAGAGGGTAATCAAGGAAGATTAACCAGCTCAAACGGTTTACAAAATCTGGTAGTGTTTGGGGTAGCGTGAATGAAAGCCTTCGTCATTTCGACCACGAATATCATCATGAACAGGGTCAAACATAATATCGTTTGACTGCGTCTGCATTGACAGCCGTTTCGGGGTCATTTCCTTCGATGTCCCCCAAGTACAATGCTCCTTTTGGTAGCAATTTCCTTATGATGTAAGGACCTTTCCAATTCGGGGCGAATTTTCCTTTCGCTTCTTCGTGGTGCGGGAGGATACGCCTTAGGACAAGTTGCCGAACTTCAAAGTTCTTGGGCCGTACTTTCTTGTTATAGGCATGGGCCATTCTTTGTTGGTACAATTTCCCGTGGCAAACTGCGGCCATTCTTTTCTCATCAATCAGAGTTAACTATTCCAACCGGGTTTTGACCCATTCATCATCCTCAATTTCAGCTTCGACAATGATCCGAAGGGAGGGAATTTCGACTTCCGCCGGAATCACGGCTTCAGTGCCGTAAACCAATAGATAAGGTGTAGCCCCTACTGATGTACGCACGGTCGTGCGATATCCCAATAATGCAAAGGGCAATTTCTCGTGCCATTGCCTGGAAGTTTGAATCATTTTCCTGAGAATTTTCTTGATATTTTTGTTTGCTGCTTCAACGGCGCCGTTGGCTTTAGGCCGATAAGGGGTAGAATTGCGGTGTGTGATTTGGAACTGTTCACACACCTCCATCATCAAGCTACTATTCAGATTTGCGGCATTGTCGGTAATGATAGTCTTTGGGATACCAAAACGACAGATAATGTTTGAATGTACGAAGTCCACCACTGCTTTCTTGGTGACCACTTTAAAAGTGACTGCTTGGACCCATTTTGGAAATAGTCGATTGCAACCAAAATAAATCTGTGTCCATTTGAGGCTTTTGGCTCGATTGGCCCGATGACATCAATTCCCCAGGCAACGAAGGGCCAAGGTGCTGACATGGGATGTAACTCCAAGGGAGGTGCATGAATCAGGTCACCGTGTATTTGACATTTATGGCATTTCCGGACAAAGCTAAAACAATCCTTCTCCATGGTCATCCAATAATACCCGGCCCGCAAGATTTTCTTTGCGAGGACGTATCCGTTCATGTGGGTACCGCATACTCCTGAATGCACCTCGTTCATAATATTTTCGGGTTCCTTGGTATCCACACACCTTAATAGATTTAGATCGGGAGTCCTCTTATACAGTATTTCCCCACTTAGGAAGAAACTGCTGGCAAGTCTCCGGATGGTTCTCTTTTGGTCCCCATTGGCCTGCTCTGGGTATTCTTTTGTTTTCAAAAATCTTTTGATATCGTGATACCATGGTTGGACATCGGGCTCTATTCTGACTGTGTTACAATAACCATGTCTTTCCTTGATTTGAATTTCCAACGGGTCAATGTGAACATTGCCCGGGTATGGAAGCATTGCAGCTAGGGTAGCCAGTGCGTCAGCTAACTCATTGTGGCATCGAGGGATATATCTGAACTCGACGACTTTGAATCGTTTGCTAAGATCTTCCACATGTTGCCTGTATGGAAGGAGCTTAACATCTCGAGTTTCCCATTCTCGCTGAGCTTGATTGATAATCAAATCAGAGTCTCCCATGATTAATAACTCTTCTACATCCATGTCAATGGCCATGTTCATGCCCATTAAACAAGCTTCATATTCGGCAGTATTGTTTGTATAGAAGAACCGAAGGCGGGCCGTGGCGGGATAGTGTTGTCCCGTGGGTGAAATCAAGATTGCCCCAATCCCAACACCTTTTGCATTTACAGCTTCATCAAAGAACATTTTCCAAGTGTTGGTGTCCTCAAAAGTTATCTCGACTGAGTTTACCTCCTCGTCTAGGAAGTAAGTACTTAGGGGTTGGTAGTCTTCATCGACAAGATTTTCTGCCAAGTGATCTGACAAAGCCTGGGCCTTCATTGTCGTGCGAGTGACATAGACTATGTCGAATTCGGTGAGCAAAATCTGCCACTTTGCTAATCTTCCGGTGGGCATTGGCTTTTGGAATATGTATTTCAATAGATACAATCTAGTGATGAGGTAGGTGGTATAAGCTAACAAATAATGCCGGAGCTTCTGAGCGACCCAAGTTAGAGCGCAGCAAGTTCTTTCCAATAGCGTATACTTGGCTTCGTAGCTCGTGAACTTCTTTCTCAAGTAATATATGGCATGTTCTTTCTTCCCGGTTGCTTCATGTTGCCCGAGAACGCATCCAAAGGAATTTTCTAACACCGTCAGGTATAAGAATAAGGGTCTTCCTGGCTCTGGGGGGACTAGCACTGGCGGGTTCGACAGATATTCTTTGATCTTGTCGAAAGCGTTCTGGCATTCGTCTGTCCATTTGATGGCTGCATCTTTCTTCAACAACTTGAATATAGGCTCACAAGTGGACGTCAACTGAGCGATGAACCTACTGATGTAATTCAAACTACCCAGCAGACTCATGACCTCCTTCTTGGTTCTCGGAGGTGGTAGATCTCGGATGGACTTTATCTTAGTCGGATCTAACTCAATGCCCATGCGGCTAACTATAAACCCCAATAGCTTCCCAGAAGGAACACCAAATGCGCATTTAGTAGGGTTCAATTTCAAGTCATATTTGCGTAGCCGTTCGAAGAATTTTCTCAAGTCCCGAACATGGCCTTCCTGTGTTCTGGATTTAATAATGACATCATCCACGTACACCTCAATTTCTTTGTGCATCATGTCATGGAAAATAGTAGTCATGGCCCTCATATATGCTGCCCCAGCGTTCTTTAGACCGAATGGCATGACTCGGTAACAGTATGTACCCCAGGGTGTAGTGAAGGCTGTCTTTTCTACATCCTCCTCATCCATTAAGACTTGATGATATACTGCGTAACAATCCACGAATGACTGGACCTCATGTTTGGCACAATTGTCGACCAGGATATGGATGTTTGGTAGCGGGAAATTGTCTTTGGGACTTGCTTTGTTTAAATCTCTGTAATCAAAACATACTCTGAGTTTCCCGTCCTTTTTGGGTACTGGGACTACGTTGGCTAGCCATGTGGTGTATCTGACTACTCGGATTACACCGGCTTTTAGTTGTTTGGTGACCTCTTTTTTGATTTTGTCACTGATATCTGTTTTGAATTTTCTCTGCTTTTGTTGGACGGATGGGCAGTCGGGATGAGTTGGCAACTTGTGTACCACTAAATCAACACTTAGTCCGGGCATATCGTCATAGGACCAAGCGAACACATCTTTGAATTCGAATAGAAGTTGAATCAATGCGTCCCTAGTTTTCTCATCTGTGTGAACGCTTATCATGGTCTCTCGAACCTCTTCTGAATTACCCAAATTAACTAGCTCAGTTTCATTTAGGTTTCTCTTAGGCTTATTCTCAAATTGTTCCAATTCTCTGTTTATTTCCCTAAAAGCCTCTTCTTCATCATATTCCGGTTCTTGATTCATTATTTCGAGGTTAGACGGCGTATTAAGATCAGAGCATGAAGTCCGCAAGCATGTCATGTTATTTAAAGCCGCATTATTAGGACTGAAAATAAGAAAAATAAGCAAAAATCAGAAGGAATAATAGACTATGAAATTTTGATTTCATTTCATTGAATTTGAACATAGGAGGGTTTACATCGGAATTCAAAAGACAGTAAATTAAAAACACTTGAGTTACACCCTGAAATAACTCATAGTGCAAGAAAGATGGCAAAACTGAACTACCGGGTCTCCCGCCTGACGGGGAATGGAGTAGCCTTCCAATTCTGTAACTTGGCGTTTGGGCCCATGTATTGCACCTCAGCGGTGCTTGAGCCTTCTCCTGGCTGAACCATGTTAATTTCATATAACATCTGTCTCATGGCCCCACATATTTCCTCAATTTCTTCGGCCGTAAAGGCCTCTTCTTCTTCTTCGACATATTGCGGTTCGATGAAAGTCTCAGTAATATGTGGGACTGGCTGAGGCAGTTCCCATCCATTGTTTTTGCGGGCGTTGGCCCATTGCGCATCTTCATCAGTGGCTTGGAAACCTATGCAGAGAATTTTTCAGCGGGGGGTAGAGAGATCGGTTCAGTAATGCCTTGCAGGGATACCCCAAGCCCCTTTCCGGGTTTAAACCCGTGTCTAAGCATGTCAGTAGCGACCATGATTGACGCATTAGATAAANGGCTGAGGCAGTTCCCATCCATTGTTTTTGCGGGCGTTGGCCCATTGCGCATCTTCATCAGTGGCTTGGAAACCTATGCAGAGAATTTTTCAGCGGGGGGTAGAGAGATCGGTTCAGTAATGCCTTGCAGGGATACCCCAAGCCCCTTTCCGGGTTTAAACCCGTGTCTAAGCATATCAGTAGCGACCATGATTGATGCATTAGATAAACAGGGTTTTGGGCATGGAGTCCCTTCTTTATGTTGATCTGCCAGCACAATTTCAAATGCCTGATAGATAATATGCTCGCTCCCTTCTCTGGCTTCTAGGCAGGGGACCGAGGGGTCTCTGTAGATTGACTGCTCGTCTTCCCCGTGGACCACTATTTCCTGGTTTTCATGTTCGAACTTGACCATCTGGTAGAGGGTAGATGGCACCGCTCCAGCAGCGTGAATCCATGGCCTTCCCAACAGAAAGTTATACGAGGTATCCATGTCCAAGATTTGGAAGGTCACTGTGAAATCCACCGGGCCGATTGTCATGACTATGTCAATTTCGCCAATGGTGTCCTTTTTGATTCCATCAAAAGCGCGGACACACACATTATTCGTCTTGATTTGTTCAATGCCGATTTCTATCCTTTGAAGCATTGACAAAGGGCAAATATCTACCCCGGAACCTCCATCCAGCATAACTCTCTTCACATAATATCCCTCACTGTTAACTGTTAAGTGTAAGGCTTTGTTGTGAGCGGCCCCTTCAGGAGGTATATCATTACGACTGAAAGAAATTTTATTTACTTCAAAGAAGCGCTCGGCCATTCTTTCCAATTGATCGACTGAGGTCTCTGCCGGAACATATGCTTCATTCAGCGTTTTCAAGAGTATTTTCTGATGCTCGTCTGAGCCCATCAACAGAGATAAAAGTGAGATTTGGTCAGGGGTTTTTCCTGAGCTCTTCTATTGTGGCGTATTCATCCATGTTCATTTTCTTGAAGAACTCTTCCGCTTCTTCGGTGGTGATGGGTTTCTTGAGGGGGAAGCGTTTGTGCTTGTTCTTGGCTAATTCTTTCAAATTAAGGTATCCTTCAGAGGAGTTTGCTTCAATTGCTTCTCCTGTGATCTCTTTTCCCTTGTATGTTACTATCATCTTTTTGTAATTCCAAGGGACGGCAGTGGTATTCTTTACGGGAGTTTGCGGCGCGCGGCTAATTACCACAGGCTCATTCAGCTTTGGCGAGGTTATTTGCCCCCGTGTCACGTACGTCCCTTTTGGCACATACATTGTTGGGCCGTTCATCATGGCTCTGTTGAACTGTAGCCTTTTGGGCGGGCTCAACATACCTTGTTCCTTCTTGGGTGCCCTGGGAACGTAAAGGACGGTGTCTTTAGAAGATCCTGTCTTTTCCTTGGCTTCAGCTTTCTCCGTAGCTTGAGGAACGGGATTACTCTTTTTTATTCCCTTGGCTAGTTTGGGTGTCGCCTTAGGCTTCTTCTCTGCATCTGCGATGGCAATGATAGCCTTCAAATATGGATCAAAATCTTGCTCCTCGCAGATCATGCCGATAACAGGCCCATTGTTATGGGCAGGCAATGGATTGTTAGTCACATTGGGAGCTTCTTCGTCCCTTAGCACTACCTTCTTTTGTTCTATAAGGTTCTCCATGGCTCGTTTAAGGGTCCAACATTCCTCCGTGTCGTGCCCTTCCGCTCCGGAATGGTAGGCACAACTAGTTCCGGGCTTATATGATGCTGATGTTGAATTTTGCTTGGTCGGAGGTACGGGCTGCAGAAGCCCCATCTGGACTAACTTTGGAAAAAGGCTCGCATAAGGCTCACCAATATGAGTGAAGTTAAATCTCCTTGGTGGTTCACGGGGGTAAGTGTTGTACGGGTGGTTATTTTGAGGAGGGCGTGGATTATATGGAGCTGGAGGAGGATGGTTATTTCTGGGTGGTGGAGCTCTGTTTTGGTTATATTATTGTGGCCGGGGCTACGGCTGAGCATTCATTACGGCATAGGGCATGGAATAGGCTACTTCCTGGTGAGGATAGTAGTGTTGTGCAGTTCCGGGAAATGGGCCTGGATATCCCCGAGGTCGTCGAGAATTCCTAGGGCCCGAAGCCATCATGGCTCCTTCTTCTTTCTTCTTTCTATTTGCCAGGCCTCCCGAACTGGTTTGAATAGCTTGGGAGGTGGCTCTCAAAGCAGATTGACTCAAAATACGGCCTGTCTTCAAGCCATTTTCGACCATCTCGCCAATTTTTATGGCCTCCGCGAACGGCTTGCCCATGGCGGACATCATATTCTGAAAATAATTGGCCTCTTGGGCCTGTAGGAAGATACTAATCATTTCATTTTCCTCCATGGGAGGTTTCACTCGGGATTCTTGTTCCCGCCATTTGATTGCGTACTCCCGGAAACTTTCGGAAGCTTTATTTTTTAGATTGGACAGAGAATATCTGTCCGGAGCTATATCTATATTGTACTGGAATTGTCTTACGAAATCTCGAGCCAAGTCATCCCATATATGCCAATGGGATATGTCTTGATCAATGTACCACTCTGAGGCGATACCGGTGAGACTTTCCCCAAAATACGCCATTAGTAGCTCTTCTCTGCCTCCCACTCCTCTCAATTGGTTGCAGTATCTCTTTAGATGAGCGATCAGGTCACCATGCCCGTCATACTTTTCGAATTTTGGTGTCTTGAAACCCACAGGTAGATGCACGTGAGGAAACATGCATAAATCAACATATGACACGCTCTTTTGGCCGCTTAAACCCTGGATGTTTTTCAAACTTTGCTCGAGGCTCTTCATTTTTCGGTTTATTTCATCATGTTCAATGTTTTTCAAGATCTTTTCTGGTTCCACAGGAGACTCAAATTGTGGGTACTGCGGGTAAGCATTTGGAGTAACCCGGACAGTATCCAACTGGAACTGAGGAGCTTGGAAAGTAAAATTTGTTGGCTCGAAGCTCTGTCGCGCCAGTGTTAGTTGTGTCGCACCAGTAGCTAGAGTCACGGTGAACACCACAGAAGGTAATTCCGAAGTCGGTGCCTGGGGGCGAACCTCAAAAGGCATTCCGGTATAATTTGAGGCCATGGTTGGGAACCCAAATGGAGTAAATGGGTTTGGCATTGAAATGGGCACGTTGGTGGTGGCATTAGGTGGCTCCCTCCCACTGGACCAAGCGTCCCACATCTCTAGCATACGGCATTTTAGTCTTCTGTTTTCTTCGACGACTGCCGATTCTGCTTAAGGGATAACCGATGTGGGGCCATCCTCTGGTTCAAGAATAGACAGATGACTTTCCGACGTCATTGCTACACTTCCTTTAGATCTGGTGAAATATGGATGTGTCGCCAGAATACCACTGCAAACCAACCACCGTAAGAATAGTAACCTTAAGAGTAGACATCAAATTGGGTTAGTGGAAGATATTAACACATAGGAATCACACTTTGGGATGTGATGCACCTACACAGTTATTGTTTCTCTAAAATGTTTGCGATGGATGTGTGTTTCATCCCGGCTTTAGTATTATCTCTCTCTTTCTTTCTTTTTATTCTTTCTTTATTCTTTTCATTCGGGGCTATGATCGAATTCTATGTGGATTGCCTACGTATCATGACGCCGCATGAATCAGATCATTACGTAGTTCATGAAATAGATAAGTAAAGGCAATTTCATTTCACTATTAAAGATAGTTCTTTGCATTACAAGTGATTTTTTGGGAAATATTGAATGAACATGAAAGAAAAACACAGACTCTAGACTTAAAACAAAACATCTTAACATTTAAAGCAATAAAAGTACAGACTCAAAAACATCAACGGTAAAGGAGAGCCTCTGGTTGTCTTCTCGGTGCTGGTGGTGCATTGGCAGGCCTTTGTGCAATATCCCGCTGAAGTCGATCCAATTCGTCCATTACTTGATGGACGAAAGTCATCATGGTGGCAAAGAACATGGAAGTGGTCATACCCTCGAACTCGTGGCATTTTTGCACCATGTAGTCAGCTATTTCTGTAATTCTGTGTCGTATGATCCCCTTCTCTCGAAGTAAGCGGTCTACCTGATGTGATCGGGCTCCTAACACCTGGGCAGTTGCATCATTTTGCTTTTGCAATTCTTGCACTGTTCCCTCCAACTGACCAATCTCTGCGTACCAATGCTCCTTCTCTGCTCTAAAGTCTTTGGTCTGTTGGACCATTTCGTTCCCCATGGCAAATAACTTTTCTTTCAAGATGGCCATTTCTTTACTATATTTTTGCCTCAGTTGATGAGTCTGCTCTTCTGTCCCTTTTGCTAACTCCCTTTGGGCTTCTAGCAAGTCTTTTTCGGATTTTCTTAAATCGAAGGTGTAGTCATGTACCTTCAACCTTAAGTTGTTAATGAGATTTTCATCNCTTTCTTGAACTTTATCATCAAAAGCTTGCACATGAGGCCTTTTAGAGTGCCTCTCTGGCTTAGGTTCCGGTCCTTCAATAATGCAATTCCTTTTCTCAAACCATGCTTCATACCTTGGATCAACTTCCCCTCTAGTAGGATTGGGTACCTGAGTATCTGCTTTCAAGTACCGACACCCGTTCCAACTTTGTTGAACTAAGGCCTCAGGTAAGAGGACCTCGGGGTGTAGCTCGATAACTTGGACGCTCAAATCTTCTTCTTCAGGTATGACTTGGTAACGGCCTAATTGTCTCAGAACCCGCTGGGGCGCATATGGTTGGATACTCTTGAGACCCATCAACAACAGGTGGTTCCTGGTAGCGGACATAATTATGACTTCTCGGAGTGGGAGCCATCCCAAAGTCCATTCTATTTGGCTTGCTTTTAGAGATCTCAGATGATCAACCCAGGCCTCGAACCCTTCTGGACAAAGGTAATCTTTCACTCTTTCCTCATAGCCCTGGATGAAGTTTTTATCAATATCGATACCATAGCTTATGAGTGGTGGGTGGTGGCGAAGATGTTCAATTAGCCACATCTGGAGAATGACATTACAGCCTTCAAAGAATGTTTTTCCTGACTTGCATTCAGTCAAAGCCCGGAATATGTCAGATAATATGAGGGGAACCAGGGTATGGTCTTTCTTTTCAGTCAAGACTTGAGCAATTTTGGTCACCCGAATGTCAATAGTCCCTTCAGCATTGGGAAAGACCATAACACCCAGAAATGCTACGATGAAAGCAAATCGGCGATGGATTCTCCAGGTATCCTTATCTTCTTTATTAGTCAAGCCCTTTTCATGCCTTTCAAATCCATCTGAAAAGCCATATCTGGAGTAGAGGAAGTAGAATGAGCAACACCCATTGAATACTCGATTTTTGCTGAGTTGCCGGCTAACATGAAGAACCTCGAAGCACCGACGCACCGAGATAGGTCTTGGAAAGATGAGTTGTTGATTCCTTAAGTCTGTATCAAAACCCACATACCCGGCGACCTCTTCTAAAGTCGGAGTGAGCTCAAAATCTGAGAAGCGGAACACATTGTGGACCAGGTCCCGAAAGGTTACCAAGGCTTGGATCAGGTCTTTTCTGGGCTTGACCCCCATAAGATCAACAAAAGACCCCAACTGTTTGCGAATCCATTCTTTTCCCTCTTTATCTATATCATGCCACCACATCTGGAGTTGTAGCGGAGCCCCTTCTACTGTATTTAGTTGCGGAGTTTGGACAGTGTTCCTTTTTGCACCTGTGAGCAAACATGGTTATGATTACCTCTTATTTTGACACAAAAGACCCATTTTTAATTTTTTGAAAGACAAACTCTGCTAAAATGGCTTATTTGTACAATATTGACCACAGTGGTCATTTTCTGCAAAAATGGCCCATTCTTACTTTGAATAAAGTTTCGAGGCCAACAAGGTACTTTTCGGAAAAAGTGACAGACAAATTCATTCTTCAACGAAAATAGCCTTTCGACAATGTAAAAATGTTCTAAGGCTATTTTGGCAAGAACGGTGTAAGACTTTAATCGAAGCTTGGTCGGTTTTATTTTGACTGACAGACATTTTTTTTTTTGAAAAGTGGGGTCGGCACCGATGAGGCTTGCCTACGTATCTCATATCCGATGAGAATCAGACCCACGTAGTTCGGTCAGTTTTGACACAACTAAAGAAAAAATACTTTGAAATTTTCTTCATTTACAACTATTTGGAAATCCTTTTCTCCCTCTTTTTTCAATTGTTTTGAAATCCTTTTCTTTTCCGGAAAATTTGACAGAGTTCCGGAGTATTTTTCAAATATCAGGTTTTTTCAACACTGGTAAATTTCTATCCTCCCTCACTCTTTTTCTTTTTTTTTTTCCAATTGTTTTTCTTTCTTTCTTTAGCCGGTCAACAACAAACCGAGACAAATAATGCACGTATAACAAGTAGGATGCATCAGGATGGTCTTTTTGTTTCGGGTACACCTGTCCTAGACGGACCCAACCCCTGTGTTGAGTCCCCTAAGTCAAAATGCACGTGATGCAGATAAACGCTCCTACTAGGGATCCGGCATGAGGTTTTGTCATTCTTAGGGTTAAACCTGGGGTTTTGTTCTAGACCTTGGCTACCCGAGCGGACAACTCGAGTCGGGGTGGGAGCGACATACCGGTAGCACGAAAGGCTATCCGGCCTAGTGGCTAGTCCATCCCCGTATTTCTTACTTGGTATGACCTTTAACAAAAAGGCGGGCCACGCGAACGTGTGCACCAATTTTAGAAGACTGAGAAGGGAGGCGTAAGAAAGCAGCTTAAATACAGTTCAAATAAATATCAAAGCGGTAAATAAATGACAATTAGCACATTGAGCGCACAAAAATACAGTTATATCACAATTAATAAGGCCAAGTAAAATCACATAAAAAGATCAAATTCTTTAACCCTGAACCAGAGATTCTGGGTCCTTGTCTCCAGCGAATTCGCCAGAGCTGTCACACCTCCTTTTTCACACGGTAAGGGTAATAAGGGAGTTTTTCCACTTTAAGTGACATTATTCAATTTTTGGGATTTATTTATTTATTTCAGAGTCGCCACCCGGTTTTTTTACGGTGTTCTGGGACACCATTTGTTTATTAGAAATCCCAAAACCGAGGAATTTTGACTCTGTTAAATTGTCTGTGAACCAGAAATCCGGATAAGGAATTCTGTTAACCCGGGAGAAGGTGTTAGGCATTCCCGAGTTCTGTGGTTCTAGCACGGTCTCTTAATGATTAAACTTGGCCTAAATTGTTTAATTACTGTTTTTATACCTATGTGCATTTTTATATCTTTTACCGTTTTTATTCTTCTTTTGTATTCAAAGCATGGTTTGATACGGGTCACGTATGCGTAAACCCGTAGAGTTTAAAATGTATCTAAAATCATGTCAAGCGGACGTGTATATAATTCTTGACGCTGAACTCGTTTAATAAGATAAATAAAATGCACAAGCGCGTATTTTTGTTTTGTTGTCAACAAGAAATCGGAATCACGTCACGCGGGCGTGTACGTAATTCCAATAATTTTTTAGAAATTCGTTCCTAAAAGTGTCTTTACGAGTGTTCATTTTAGTCTTATTTGTGTTACGTAAACGTATACACAATTTGAGAAAAAGGTATCTTTTAGTTGTTTTCATTCAAAGTTACGTAAAACGTATACTCCGAAGATTTATTTATTTTCTGAATTTGAGGCATTCACTATTTAAAAGGGGTCCTCAAATTCACTATATCTAAATTGGATATACTACATCAAATCACGAGTTCGGGCCACGACCTATTTTAGCCCGATTTTTATCACCGTTAGGCCATCCTAATTAGGCTATTTATGAGAAAATTAAGATGCATGATTCTATTCAAATAATGCTGACCAATGAAATATTCAATAAAGAAAAAGGCCTTATCAGATTACCAATTCCTATCCAGAAAACAAAGAAATATTACTATCATAGATTTAAAGATAACATCAAAACCATTAGAGCAAATAAGAAATAGAACTGAGATTCTTTCATTGAGAGGTTTTTCGTTAGAAATAAAACACAATTTTCTGAAATTATTTTTAGATTAATGTGACTACTCATAGAACAATTTCACATAGTCTATGCACATGCTTTTTAAGTCAGGATTCATTTACACTTAGTCCTAGTTTTGAGTGTTCATACATTATTTAAAGGATGTGGAAGGAAACATTTAAATTACAAATTAAACTGAATAAAAAATCATGATTTCCAGTCCGGTTTACAAACGTGTATGAAAGATAGAATTCAACAAAAATTACAGTTTCTTACTCCAGGATACAGGTTCTAAAAAAACGAAAATGGAGTTGCAGAAAAAAGAAAACCAAAACTGTTGCTCCTGTGCAAGCCTCAGCAATGCTTGGTGATTCGAAATCCTGCATTTTTATCACTGATTTCAAGCTAAATACTATATACCATGTGCACTTCAAGGGATTAAATCTGGCCATCATAGAGGTCAGGTTCGACCCCTTCAGTGTTGTTCCAAAAGGGCCATCTAATTATAGAAGGTTTGAACCATCTAGACCAATATTTAAGCATCCTTATGGGGTGAATTTGACCATTGGAGGTCAGATTCACTACCCCTTAGTGCTATTTTAATAACTCTACTATAACTTAAATTATATAGACATATATTCATTCCCCAAATATTCTAAAAGATCATGACAGTGATCATTGCACATAAATAAATAAGCAGACTTAAACAGAAAGGCAACAAATTCATGAAGAAGAAGAAGAAAGAACAACTGTTTATGGTTCAAATTTCATTCAGTGTAAAGCATTACATACCTTTTCAACGGAAGAAACAAAGAAATCCAGACCAAATAAAGGTCGGGTAAATGGCAGAATGGCAAAAGGGAAAGGATATCCAACAACAACAGCAGCAGATCCACCAGTTGAAACCAAGTAATAACAATAGGGAAAACCAACCTATAACTTGAGTATGTATGCAAGAGATTTTCGAAATCAGAAAACCAAAACAAGAAGGAATAGAATTCAGGATCAAGACCATGAGGTGAAAGTTTTCCTTTTTGTCCTACTGATTTTCGAAATTTGATTTGTAAATAGCCACAAACTCTGATTTTTTTTTGTTGTGTTTTTCAGCTTTTCAGTAGCTAACAGATGTAAAAGAGTGTGAAGGCAGGTGAAGAGAGTAAGTATTTTTTCTCTTCTATCCCTATCAGTGTAAAAATAAGTTTTATTTATAAGGGACTTGGGGATGGGATATATTAGGGAATATACCTTATCTATTATTCCGAAATAGTACAGGTACAGCTGTCTATTCTTATCCTATAGTACAGCTGTCCCGCTTTCTGGAATATTCTTTTTATTTAACAATTAACAATATTTTTGAATTAGCAAGGATAGGGATAAATAATAAGAACAAAATTATGGGCCTGTCTATTAAGCCAGGCCCAATAATAACAGAATACAAATGAAGGGACTGTCTATTTTGCCAGGCCCAATAATATAATACGAAACTATGGGCCTGTCTATTAATCCAGGCCCAATTTAAACAAGGGAATAACTAATGCAATGTAAATACATAAGAAGGAAAAAAAGACAGAATACTATACTATTTTCTTAGTTAGTTTTTTTTTCTTCATTTCTCTTTTTTTTTTTAATCTAATTAATGGCACACTGATTTGCATATTTTGCTTAAGCATGATTTAATTAGTTTGTTAATTATAACTAGATAACGAGATAAGTAAAAAAATGCATTAACAGAATTTAAAAAAATAATTAAACGTGGCAGAAAAATAATAAAAAAGGCAGAAATTAATGCATAAATAAATAACGCATAAGAAATAATTAAAAAAAAGAAAGTAAAAAAAACGCAGCAGAAAAATAAAAAAAAATACAAACGCGGCAGAAATTAATTAAAAAACGCGGCAGAATAAATAAAAAATAAAGAACGCGACCAAAAAAAATTAAAAAAACATGCGGGAGAAATTAAAATTAATAAAAAAAACGCATAACAACATAAATAAATAAGAAAAAACTATGAGAAATAACAAAGAAAATACATAAATAATAATAAGCAAGTAAAACTAAATGGGTCTAACCGTGAAAAAACCCTCAAATCAAGACTCTCGTCTTGGATCTAAGATCCTTGATGGGAGATCTTGACCGGAGGATTTTTTAACGGCTAGGAAGATGAACTAGGGTTTTGGCCTCTTTAGATCCAAGATCTACGAATTTTGGTTGGGTTTTGGGGGATTTGGTTGGTAAGATGAAGTAGAGGAGGAGAAGAGGAGAAGATTGATGTTATTTTGGGATTTTTTGGAGATTGGCCACCGCCAGTGGAGAATTTCGGCGGGCGGCGCCGCCGTGGAGGGGGCGACGGCGGAAGGGAGAAGAGGGAGGTGAGAAGTCTTTGTTTTAGAGAGATGTGAGAGAAGTGGAAGAGTGGGGAGTTTTGAAATAAGGGGGGTGGAGGTTTTAGGACAGTTTTATATTAAAAAGTGGGTGAGTTCCGGACCGTTGGATCTACTAGAGATCAACGGTCAAGATTTAGTGGGGGGAATGGGTTGGATCAGATTCTTAAAGGGGTTGGGCTTGGTTTATGGGGTTTTTTGGGTTAAGTTTAGGATTGGGCTAGTTTAAATTGGCCCAATTTGGCCAAGACCCCATTTTCTCTGATTTTAACAACTAATTAATTAATTTCAATTAAGTTTAAACTAAAAAAAATGTAGTGGTTAACTTAAACTTAATTTTGTCTCATTATAGATTAATTGATAAATTAATTAAGGGTAAAATAATTAATTTACTACTCCTAATCATTTAAAGGACAAATTTCACAATTTTGTTAAAAAGAAATAATTAAATCAAGAAATTAACATTAACACACTTTATATCAAACAATTATATTTATTTAAATGATAACTAAGGTTACGTGCTTAATCATGCCATTTTAAATTATTTATGGATTTAAATGACGGATTATGGCTACGCAGTGTGAAAATAAATTAGCAAATAACATTAAAATTCAACAAAAATCCGTAAAAGTAATTAATTTAGCGAGATTTTGTAGGATTATACGATAGGTAAAAATCACGTGCTCACATTCTCCGATTGGATGGTTTGAGCCTGGTGAGGCCAAGTTATACGGTACAGATCTGGTCAAAGATGCCTTAGAAAAGGTGAAGATTATTCAGGAGAGGCTCCGTACAGCACAGTCTAGGCAGAAGAGCTACGCAGATCAGCGGGCGCGTGATGTATCATTCATGGAGGGAGATAAGGTTATGTTGAAGGTTTCGCCGATGAAGGGCATTATGAGATTCGGGAAGAAGGGCAAGCTGAGCCCCAGGTTTATAGGTCCTTTCGAGGTGTTGAAGCGGGTGGGAGAGGTTGCTTATGAGCTTGCTTTGCCTCCATCCTTATCAGGAGTTCACCCAGTTTTCATGTTTCCATGATTCGGAGGTATCATGCCGACTTCTCACACGTGGTTGATTTCAGCACTATCCAGTTAGATGAGAAGTTGGGCTACGAGGAGGAGCCAGTGGCTATTGTTGATAGACAGGACCGCTAGTTGAGGTCTAAGGCAGTTTCTGCGGTTAAGGTCTAGTGGAGAGGCCAACCAGTTAAGGAGGCGACCTGGGAGTCTGAGCAGGACATACGAAGCAGATATCCACATCTATTCAACACTTCAGGTACAATTCTAGATCCGTTCGAGGACGAACGTGTGTTTAAGAGGGGGAGAATGTAACGACCCAGCCGGTTGTTTCGTGTATTAGGACCCCGTTCCCTTAAATGAAACCTTCCCTAGCGGCTTCTCGTGCTTTATGACCTGCGGGAGCGGGCGGTTCGGGATTTGGGAATGAATTGGATGGTTTAGGAACACTTGGTCCTTAAGGTTGGCCTATTTGGCCAAGTTTGACTTCGGTCAACATTTTGAGCAAACGACCTCGGAATCGAGTTCTGACAGCTCCAGTAGCTCTGTATAATGATTTCGGACTTGGGCGTATATTCGGCTCGGGTTTCTGATGACCCGGGAGCGTTTCGGTGCCCGAAATAGAAATCAAGATTTCCTTAAGTTTGGAATTTGGCTTGAAACAGGATTTTATGATATCGAGGTCCGAACGGAATTCCAGGACCGGCAATAGTTCCGTATAGTCATTTATGACTTTTCTACAAAATTTTGGGTCATTCCGAGTAGTATAGACCCGTTCGGCGCAATGTAATGAATTCTAGAATTTCAAAGTTCTTAAGTTTGATTAATTTGGTTTTGGGGTTGAATTTTGAGTTCCGTTGTTGTTTTTCATGTTCCGGAAGTTCGAGCGAGTCCGTATCATGAATACAGACTTGTCGGTGCTTTTGGACGGGGTCCCGGGGGGCTCGTGGATGTTTTAGACCCCCGGGAGCTAAGTTAGAAAAACCAATTTTTTTTCTGTCTGGTTTCCTTCTCTGCAATCGCAGAAGCAGGGATGCGATAGCAGAGAAGTAATTATGCTGGGCCATCCAATGTTCTCTGCAATCGCAGACATCTCTCCGCGATCGCATAAGTTCCCCTTCCCAATTCTATGCGAACGCTGACTCACCCCTGCGATCGCATAGGTCACCTACCTACCCCCTACCCCTACTGCCTGTTCCTCTCTGCGGTCGCAGAGCTCACTCCTGCGATCGCATAGGGCCACCTCCCTACCCTCTGCGATCGCAGGCCCCATCTATGCGGTCGCAGGCCCCATCTATGCGATCGCATAGTGCTTCCTGGGGGCCAGGGTCACTTGTTCTCCGCGATCGCAGGCCTGATGCCGTGATCGCACTGAAGGTTTTCCTCGGCAGCCTTTAAATGCCCAATTACGAGCTTTATTCCTCATTTTCCAATTACCAAACTCCATTGAAGCACCTTAGATCTGAGGGAAGGGCTGTCCAAAGCCACTATCATCTAAGGTGAGTGACGTTTTCTCTAAATTATAAATTTTTCATGGAATTCATCCAACTTTGTTCTTAAAAAATATCAAAATCATGAAAATTGGTAGGAATTTATAGGGCTTTAAAAATTAGTGAATTATCCCTTTTTTAGCCATGAATTCCTAAATAAATTAGGTAATTACGATCCTTAGACTACGGGTGATTTAATCCATCAAGAATTTTCAAAATCCGAAAGCGTGGGCCCGGGGTCGAAATTTAAAAAATTGCCAAGAATGTTAGATTTTAGGAATTCTTGATAATTCTCCTTCTTGAACCTTGAATTGATACAATTATGCTAAGTTTGGCTAGTTGTGAAACGTCAAGAGTAATTTCGGAGTTTCGGGCGCATCTTTTGATCTGGTCCTTGGACCGAGGAGTGCTTTGTCGAGGTGAGTCTCCTTTCTAACCTTGTAAGAGGGAAATTGTCCCCAGAGGTGTGTTATGTGCTATATGTTTGTATTCGGGGGCTGCGTGTGTACCTTGTGATGAGAGTCCGCACGTAGCAACTACTATGGTTATGTCCGGGTAGTTTTAGGATCACAGCATGCCTTGTCTTCTACTTTGAAATGATTTATATGTTATAATTCTTGCTTGGATGTAGCATTGTTTCCTTGGATATTCCATTGATTAAGTGTTTGGAAAGATTTGATATGTGAAGTGAACCTACTAATTGGTTTACGTAGGCTGTCGCTTTGCATGTTACATTCCGCGAGTGACGTGTAATTCCTTCCACTCTTAGGGGAGCGGGCCGTACGCCACGACGAATATATATATATATAGTACACTCCTGTTTCGGGCCGGTCGATCCCCGGTAGTGCACAGGGATTTACTTGAGAATGCACTCTTGGTACGGGCCGGTCGATCCCCGGCAATGCATGGACGAAGTTACATTTTGATATGATATGATTACACTGATGGACGCACTCTTGGTACAGGCCGGTCGATCCCCGACAGTGCGTAGTTGAGTTATTGGTAAGCATGCACTCTTGGTACGGGTCGGTCGATCCCCGGCAGTGCATAGCTCTTTGATATGATTACATTATCGGCATGCACTCTTGGTATGGGCCGGTCGATCCCCGGCAGTGCATAGCTATTCTCCCCCCTGATTCCAGCCAAATGTTTTACTCTTTGGTGCGTAGGGTTGCTCGGTATTGTTCCCGACTTATGATTTGACTATTGTTTGAGAAAGACCAAAAGGGAAGTTGATATTGTTTGAGTAATTATTTGAGAACTCTGTGATATTTTCTTATTATTTGTACCCTGCTACATGTCTACTGCTTTCCCTTATATCCTGCTTTACTTTATTACTGCTGGACCTTAGTGAGTATCGAGTCGACCTCTCGTCACTACCTCTTCGAGGTTAGACGGGATACTCACTGGGTACATATTTATATATATGTACTCATGCTGCACTTTTCTTTCTTTCTGCACTTGATTGTGCAGGTCCGGAGGCTGGTCCGTCTGATTATCAGGCCGGTGCTAGATATTGATATCGTGGTCATACTTCACGGTGTGCTACTTTCCCGGCGATTCCCTAGCAGCACCATGGAGTTCTTTTGTTATATCCTCTGTCTATTTCATTCAGGCTGAGACCCTGTGTATATTGTAGTCATTGTGTGTTCAGTAGTTGCCCGTGACACTCGTGACACTAGTTCCTGGCACACACGCGGTATATATTTTGGGTATTGGGTTGTATATCTATGTATATGTTTTATTTCGGCCTTGTATTTACTATGATTTTACCTTCACTCAAGGCTAGTATCAGGTTGGTTGTTTTAAACTGGTAATTATTGACTTGTTTGATCGAATGGAAAGGGTATCACCTAGTGAAGATTATTTCGGCTTGCCTAACCCCGTTGTTGGGTGCCATCGCGACCTGAATTAGGATTTGGGTCGTGACACTAAACAATTAACTTCACGGAATAAAACTCAGCTTAAACAAAGGCCCAGTAATAGGCAACATCAAGGAAATATCAACAACATAAATGTTTATCAACTAGACCCAAGTGGAACATAAGGGAAAAATCATACAAATCACAATGCAAGACTTACAGGCATGCTTGACACCAACGAACGGATGTTATAACTACGGCTAAACAACTATAAGGCTAGATAACACTAGTATAGTCAATTTGGCAGTTTTAGGAAGCAAATATAGCATGAAGATAAGAGCGGTAAAATATTCAGTTAAGTCAATTAAGATCAAATAGCCAACGAAGGAATCCAAAAGCAAGTAATTCTAATTTAAGCAGGAAAGGATGAAATTAATAACCAAGGTTTCAAATGTAACAATTACAACTTATAAACAGGTAACATAAGAACCTACGAATCCTAAAAGACCAATCTATTAGCAAATAAGTCTGAGTACGCACTCGTCTCCTCGCATACATGGACTACAATCAACAAGGAAGACTCAATCTTAAGGGGTAGTTCCCCCCCCCCCCCAGGTTAGGAAAGATACTTACCTCAAAGACGACAACCTGGTAATCTAAAATGGACTTCTCGGGTGAAAAGGCCTCTGGACGGCTCAAATCATACTAGAATAACTTCAAAACATACATAAAACTTATAAGGAAGTATTGCGGGTANATGAACTTCTCAGGCGGAAAGACCTTCGGACGGCTCAAAATCAACTAAAACAACAGAATGTATATCCTTCTCCAGCACCCCTTGAGTAACAAAGAAAACTCGTCTCTCTTTCCAGAAGCTCTCTCTTCTCGACGGATTGTTTGACCTGCCAGACCAATTGTGCACTCTTGTGGAATATCTACAAACCTATGTAATACTTCCACCTGCTGCAAAACAAGTGGGCGTGAAGGAGCTGCAAAAACAATTTTTCTCTGCCATTGGGACACCATCTGGAAAAATTAATCCAAATGTTTGGATTAAAATATCTTCTCGTCCAATATAAACAGTCACGCCATTAGCAACTGAAGGGAGCATCAGGATTCAGGCATCTTAACAACTCAAAACAAAATTTCCTTTGTCCACAAACTTGAAAATGCATGAAGTGAAGTATCTAGCCTAATAATGTTGCTTCTGGAAACCATATGAATTAATTATACATTACAACAGCAGCAATAAATGCCTTCCCAAGATCTGTGGGTTATGTGCCCCCGAGATTCAAAAATCATTTTTGTTCTTTTGTCCGAGTCCATTTCGATTGTCCTGTTTGGTGGAATTTTGGAAATATTTATCAAGTGTGGATTGTCTAGAAGAAGAAGAAGGAGCAAAAGGGTATTTATGGGTTTCCTTAATTTGGTGATATGAATAAGAAGTAGAAGCAAAATTAGAAGAAATGGTCTGTTGGAGTTTGTTGTTGCTTCTAAAGCCCCATCGATTTCTTTCACCTCCAAGTCCCAATCAAATTCGTCGACATCGCTGGTCATTCTTGTGATGAGAGTTGACGCTCAACTTGTAATGACCTGACCGGTCATTTTACATTATCGGACCCCGTTCCCATAAATGAGACTTTCCGCAGTGGCGTTTTATTATTTATGACCTGTGGGGACGGGTAGTTCCGGTTTTGGAAGAGTTTAGAATGGTATGGGAACACCTAGTTCCTTAAGGTTGGCTTTTAAGGCCAAGTTTGACATTGGTCAACATTTTGAGTAAACGACCTCGAAATCGAGTTTCGACGGTTCCAGTAGCTTCGTATGATGATTTCGGACTTGGGCGTGTGTTCGGAACTGGTTTGGATGACCCGGAAGCGTTTTGGCGCCCAATAGTGAAATAAGAGTTTCCTTAAGTTTGAATTGTTGGCTTGAAACGTGTTTTTGTGTTATCGAGGTCCGAACGGAATTCCGAGATCGGGAATAATTTCGTGATGTGAGTTATGACTTGCTTGCAAAATTTGGCATCATTCCGAGTAGTATAGGTAGGTTCGGTGCATTTTTAACGAATTGAAGAACTTAAAGTTCTTAAGTTTGATTCTAGGGGTTTTGAGGTGTGGTTCCGAGTTTTAGCGTTGTTTTGGGTGTTCCGAAGGCTCGAGCAAGTCCGTTGGATGATTTGGGACTTGTTGGTATATTTGGTTTCAAGTTTCGAGGGCTCGAGTGAGTTACGGGTAGGTCCCGGGATGTCTTTAGGCTTAAAACATAGTTGTAGCAGGTCAGAGAAGTCAAATCTCTGAACCCACCACCGAGGTCCGCGGTCCTTTTTGTACTGACCGTGCTAAGGGCCTTCGCGGCCGCAGTCATTTTTGTGCGGTCCGCGGTGGAGGAGCTGGACCATTGGTCCCACTTCGGAAGCCTATATGTTTTGATCTACAAGGAATTTTGAGGTGATTCTAAAATAAAAGTTGTAGCTTTTCGTGTCTAGTTTCCAGAAAGGTAAAGAAATTGCAATTTGTACATCTGTAGAGAAAGGTATGGCTAAAATACTAAAGCATGTCACTAAAGTCATTTTTCTTTGTTTTCTTCACTTTTTCTTGTTTTTGCCAGCGAGGTCCGCGGTCGTTTTTGTGCGGACCGCGGTGGGGGCCTGAGAGGGGTATAAATAAGTGGGATTTTCTGTTATTTTTTATTTTTCAAATCCCTAAAAACATAAGAGGCGATTTTCAAACACTATTTCTTCTCTAAAACATTTGTAAGTGATTTCTAACTCATTTTCTTCACTTCTTAACTTCTTTTTACAAGATTTCATCCTAGAATCTAGGGTTTTCATGGTAGAATTGGGAATTTTGGGTAAAACCTAAGAATATTAAAATTTGGGGATTTAGACCTCAAATTGAGGCCCGGTTCCAAAATCATTTATATATCCGGGCTCTGGGGCGAATGGGTAATCGGATTTTGGTCTGAATTTCGGGTTTGGAGCGAACGGGTTCGGGTTCGATTTTTGACATTTTGGGGAAAAACTTTTGAAAACTCACTTTCATGCATTAGAAGTGATTCATTTAGGATTTATTTATATAATTAAGTAACTTGTGGCTAGTTTCGAGTCCTTTGGAGACGAGTTTGGACTTTCGGGCGCATTCTTGACCCGGAAAGTCGGTTCGACACGAGGTAAGTCTCCTTTCTAACCTTTTGAGGGGGAATTATCCCCATAGGTGAAATTATTTAATATGTGCTACTATTTGTGGGCGGCTACGTACGCACGAAGTGACGGGAGTCCGTGCGTAGCTACTAGTTATGCCTATGTCCGGGTAGCTTTAAGCCTACATCATGCTTTGTTGTTATTATATCTGATTTGTGTTTATTATTTGCTTTGATAAGAAGCTAGATTTATCATGATTATTAATAATTTTAATAAGAATTGAGAATTTTTTATTAAAAAAAATGGGAACCTTGAATGTTTTCACAGAAAGTTCATGTTTTGGAACGGAAAAGGAAGAATACTTTAATAATTCGAGAAATTTATGTGTAACCGCGTCGCATGTATGATTCGCGAGAGGGGTAAATTCTCCCACTACACTCCTATGGGATCGGGTCGTTCGCCTCGGCAGGATTTATGTACCACAGTGTTATGGGATCGGGTTGTTCGCCTCGGCAGGATTTATGTACCACACTGTCATGGGAGCGGGCCGTTCGCCTCGGCAGATTAATATATGTATCTATGATTCGTGTCGTTCGACCATTCGGCAGTGCACAGTTTACTTTTATGTTGGATCGGGCCGTACGCCTCGGCATTTCCTATGTACTTACTATCTTCATTGAATCGTGAGTAGTGTTTGGCTAGAGGCCAGTGTACCCGAGGGCTCTTCCCCTTAATTTAAGTATAACAACCTATTTGGGTGAAACCGTATCTATGTATACATTTTATTTTATGGAAGAAAATTGGTAATTGAGATCTGAGTAGAATGTAAGGAAGTAATCATACCATGTGATTTATTCCCGTTTGTTATATGCATTCACTCTGTTACATACTTATTTATTTCGTTACTATACCTGATATTAATTGACCTCTAGCAAGTGTAAAATTCGACCTCTCATCACTACCTCTCTAAGGTTAGGCGAGATACTTACTAAGTGCACGTTGTTTTCGTACTCATGCTACACTTGATGTGCATTTTGTTGCACATGCACTTTCACAGCGATGGGGCCAGCATTGGAGACTTAGGTGAGCTGCATTATCCGGAGGCGACCCGCAGCCGAGAGAGTCTCCCTCGTACTGTATTTATTTCTATTTTAAATATCTTGTCCATCGGTATTTCCGACAAGCTTTGTTGTATTGGTAAAATTCTTAGAAATTACTCATGTACTTGTGTCACCAGGTTCTGGGAGGTGTTTGGGATTTACTATAATAAATTAAAATTGTTGTAACGAACCGGCCGGTCGTTTTGAGCTCTAGCGCGTCGTTCAGTGGTTTGAGGTCATGAACAGCTTCATTTCAGGTATTATGACTCGTGCGTATGGTCGGAGTTGAAATTCGAAAGTTCGGAGTTAAATTGAAAGGAAAATTCTCATTTCGGAAGCCTTGAGTTGGGAGAATCGACTAAGATTGGAATTGGGAGTAAACGACCTCGGAATCAGGATCTGAAGGTTCCAGCAGGTTCGTATGATGATTTCGGACTTGGGCGTATGTCCATATCGGGTTTCGGATAACCCGGGAACGTTTCGGCATATATTGTGGAAGTTAGCATTTTTGAATGAATTTCCTAAGTTTGGCTTGAAGCGCATTTCAGAGATATTGATGTCTGTTTGGGATTCCGAGTCTAGAAATAGCTTTGTGTGGTGATTCTGGAGTTGGGAGCGCGATCGGAAGCAAATTCGGATGTCCGGAGGCCAGTTTGAAGTCATTTGGCTAAAGATAGAAATTTGAAGGTTTTTGAAGAATCCAACCGAAAGTGGAAATTTTGATATCGGGGTCGGAATGCAATTCCGAAAGTTTGAGCAGGTCAGTAATGTCGAATATGACTTGTGTGCAAAATTTGTGGTCAATAGGATGTGATTTTATGGGTTGGCGTCGGATGTAAAAGTTTGAAATTCTAAGTAAAATCCTTGTCCAATTTGTATCTCGAACAAGCTTGTATAATTGTATAAATTCTTAGACATTTCTCATGTACTTGTGACACCGGGTTCTGGGATATGTTTGGGATATATCATATTAAAATGGAAATATTGGATTGTTAATCTTCACCTAATGGATTTTATTTAATTGTTACGTGTTAACGAGGAAGGAAATGATTCCGAAAACGTTTAAAACAGGAATTTAACTCAATTATTAGATGATTGGCTTGCCTGACGGTGGTGTCCAGCTCCATCACGACCTTAATAGATTTTGGGTCGTGACAATTGTTTATCTGTCGTATTTATTTAATGAATCTTTATTCTCTCATTGGGTTGTAAGTGAAAGGTAACGATTTCAAAAAAGAAAAATGTAAAAACAGGAATTTAACTCAATTAATTAATAATTGGCTTGCCTGACAGTGGTGTCCGGCGCCATCACGACCTTATGGATTTTGGGTTGTGACAACATGGTATCAGAGCACTAGGTTCCCTTAGGTTTCACGAGTCATGAGCAAGTCTAGTAGAGTCTTTCGGATCGGTACAGAGACGTCTGTACTTATCTTCGAGAGGCTACAGGGCTGATAGGAGTACTTCCCTTCTTGATCCTCATCGTGCGATTCGATTCCTTTAAGGCTTATGCCTATGTTTCTTTACGCGTCGTGAAGTGCTTGCTATGAATCAGGAATTTGAGGAATTGAAATGGTGCTACGGATAGGGTGCGTGATGTTTTCCATGCGTAATTGGTTGGGGCTGTTGTTGTTGCCCTGCAAAAAGATAATATGTTGTTTCAGCTCGGTAGCTATGTTTCTGAGAACTTTGAGGCTATGCTTAGATTGTTATGATGCTTACGATTGGTTGTCACGCGGTGTTGATATGATGGTAGAATTTTTGCCCATATGTCGGGGTAATGAATGACTTCAAGGGAGGTCTCCTCAGAGCGTGATTTTGAGATTTCAGCATTTTAGTTCCGGTGGAGGAAAGGCAATTGAACTATAAATGGTCAGGTTTAGGATTGATAAAGTAGTAAGACTTGGTGTTTCCAAGTGAGGTGGAATATTCACCTGTGATGTGATATCGTCGTCATTGATCAAATTGAATGTGTTAAGTTTGTCGGTACTATGGTTTCTTCGGTTGCATGGGGTCGGAGTATTGTGAAGAAGTATGAAGAAGCGGCTGTCAGAGACCGTGAGGTGCGGTGGTTCAGTACTGGATAAGTATTGATAATGAAGGAAACTCGAGAAAGATGATCTTCGGAGAGTTTGAAGTCATGGTGAACTGCAGGTTTAAGAACTACAGAGAATGATATTGAATTGAGGCAACAATTGGGCAGCATATGATGAAGGAAGATATGTGAAAAGTGCTAGGCGGTGGTTCCATTTCTAGGAGGCCAGGTGTAAGAAGCGGAAGTCGAGCAGTCGCGTAGAGGGGGAGTTTGACCAAAGTGGGAGAGTGGAAACATAGTGGTGAATTAGAAGATATTGTAGTGCATTTAGTAGATGTCCATGGGGAGCGGACGGACTGGTAAAGTTGGTGAATGAGAACATGCTTAGGATGGGGTATTGATGTTGTAGAGAGTGTGCAGTACAGCGTCGTTGGAAGGTGTCAGTTAGTGATTTCCACATGTGGGTTATCTCCGGTGAGTAGGTTAGCAGTTGTGTGGTTGGAAAGTTTTTGCGAGGAATTCCAGTAGCTATTCGGTAGGAGGCAGAATGTGTGAATGATGCTAGAGAATTTGAGTATTCAGGGAATGCTAACAGGAGAATTCGGAAGAGTTGGGTGGATTGGTCGAGCAGGATCATGTTAACAAAGGAGAAAGGATCTCAGCAGGGTCTAGGGTGGTGCAAGGAGTAGCTTCGGGATAAGTGGGGGAGTCCCACCGCCTGCAATTGGGTTGCAGGGTTTGTTCTCATGGTGTTGCGGATTGTCGGGATATTGGCAAGTTATTACAGCTAAAGAATAAGGTGGTAATTGAGCATAGGATTTGATATATATGTGCAAAGGTTGTTCCTATTGGACCGGGTTTAGGTTTTGGGAGATTCAGAAGTTATGCTTAAGGTATAGGCAAGTTGTAAGGGTAGTGACTCAGCCACGTGCTTCATTGAGAAGGAGTGCATGTGCTAGAAGAGCATGGGAGTTGATTTTATTCGGGGCCAGTCAGAGTGGGTGACTCTTGATAGCGGTCCTAATGAATTCGAATGCTAAGTATGCGGTGTTTAAGGGTTTCAGGCAACAATATGATTAAGAATCAAGCTTTTGTAGCGTAATTTTTTAGAAAGGCAAAATGAGAGTGTTCTATGTTATTTTCAGCGTGCAGAATTGTATTGGAGGAGTGAGAGAAATAAACTCCGGATTGTAGGAAGATTATCAGGAGGGTATGAGACGGTTTGCGGGATTTAGACAGCGTGGTCTCATGATTCAAGGACACTCGGGATGAGTGAGGAATGAGCTTGCTATGAGTTGAATGGGGTTATTATTATTTCTGAGGCAATTAAGGATGATTAAAAAGAAGATAGATTGGTTAACCATGAATGAAATGGCACATGTATGGCAGTGATCAGTTTCGTCGGTGTGATTAAATTATGCATGTGGTTTGTGCCGGTGTGTGCGAGGCTTGTCGGCCGCCGTAATAGATCATAATTGGAAGCATTCAAGTATTATGGCTTGTCAGGTGTAGGCGGATCTCGGAAGGATCATGGGGGTATAGACTATTCCCTGAGGATTTGCCTGTTTTGTGATTGTGAGAAGTCACTCGTGTGTTGTTATGGTTCTCTTGAATTGAGGTAAGAAAAAGGTTTCTATATGATGGAGTGTTCACCCTATTAGTGGTTCAAGAGTTAAGATGGAATTCTGGCGCTATCTCATATTGGCATGTTAGGCGCGGTAAATAGTATGTAACTAGGAGTAAGAATCGGGATTGCGGTTCGATGTTAACAAGGATGTCATGAGCTCGGATGAGCAAGAAAAAGGAATTTGAAAGTTCAGAGTAAGCTGGTATTGTCTTCAGTGTCACCTGAGATCGGCGTTTGGTGAAAAAGGCTTTGTATCCTGGTCATGGGTTCTTGATATGTTTTGCAGTATTAGCGTGGTCGGTGGTATGGATGTGCAGACTTGTTGCCTCGTGGGAAAGGTCATTAGAGCATGACCACGGGAAGATCGTGTGAGTGTGGCATGTAGTCACTTACTGGATTGAAGATTTAGATTTAGTATAAGGAAGTGTAATATTGCTTATTTGAGAATTTATGCCTAGAAGGTGTCCAGTTCATCTTTGTTGTGGATTGTGGGGTGTTGTACCGGATATGATGGTGGTTCTTGCATGTTCTGAGGAGAAATGGGCTATTATGGACCCAGGTAAGGCTATCAGCCTAGTTCAGTGCGAGCAGAATCGGCTTGAAGTGTGTGAATGATTTAACCAAGATTGTGGGCTTCATGCGAGTCAGATATGTTCATTTTAGTATAGTGCTCCTCAAGGAGGGGTGTTGGAATATCAGATGTTGTTCCGTCTTCATCCAATTCATGTAATGTTGTGATTGTGTGTGTGAGTTGTGAAACGGCTTGATAGATCCCTATGTGTTGAGTCTCCGTGTAGTGATGATGTTATGCGAGCAGGAGAGTTCTTGAGATTCAGAGTATATATATCACACCTCAGTTGTGCTTAAGTTTTGTAGCATATGACTCTATCAGTCTCCCCAGGATGGTATTATGCACTTAGCGTGCTTGTGACCGATATTCAGTAATTTGTAATAGTGAGCAAATTCAGCTCTGTGTATATATCCTTATGTGCATTTTTATGATGGGATCGAAGGGCACGCCGCCACGGGTATGTTATTTGGATCGGGTTGCACGCCGCAACAGTGTGATGTTGAGTATGGTTCCCTATATTTGTGTCACGACCCAAAATCCCACCTTCGGGCCATGACTGCGGCAAACGTTGATCCCGCTAGACAAGCCAACGTTTGAACTAAATAAAACTCATTAACAGCTAAAACGAACAAGATAACTAAGGCATCGATGGTCAACAATATGAAGGTTAACAATTTACCAAAAATAATATAGCAACTTCGAAATAAAACCCATATACAAATCCCAGAACTGGTGTCACATACTCACAAATTATCTAAGAGATTACTAAAACAAAGGTCTGAAAACAAGTACATATGACTGTCTTTGAACTATAAGATAAGACTGAGCTGAAAGTGAAGGGTAGAAGGTGACGCCAAGGCCCACGAACGTCTGCGGATCTACCTCGATGTCTCTTGTATGAACTGATGGAATGCTCCGACCGTCAGTGACCACCGGGTCCGGCTGCGTAGTCTGCACAACATAAAGAAGTGCAGGTGTAGCATCAGTACAACCGACCCCATGTACTGAGTAAGTGCCGAGCCTAACCTCGGCGAAGAAGTGACGAGGCTAGGACCGACAACAATATATGTACCTGTGCAATTCTATATAATAACAGGAAAATATCGAGGTATATAAGCAAGTGAGACGGATACGGGGAGAACATGCTGGGGGTAAAAGGGGAAACAAAATGCTAGTGCAGTAGAACAGGGTAATAAGTGAAGTGTAAAAAGTAAAAGCCGGAATTTAACGTCTCAGGACAGATAATGAACAGCAAAAGGCACGGCATGTCCCCTCGTGCAATAAATAATAAACGGTTAACACGGCATGTCCCCTCGTGTGATAAATAACAAACAATCAGCACGGCATGTCCCCTCGTGCAATAAATAATAAACGGTTAACACGGCATGTCCCCTCGTGTGATAAATAACAAACAATCAGCATGACATGTCCCCTCGTGCAATAAATAATAAACGATCAACACGGCATGTCCCCTTGTGTGATAAATAATAAACAATAAGCATGGCATGTCCCCTCGTGCGATAAATAATATAAAAGAAACAACATAATGTGAAAATCAACAATAATGAAGTCTCAAGTGTATGTAAATACTCAATAAAATTCTATCGTCCCAGCAAGGGACTCAGCTATAACCAACCTCGCATCAGAAATACAATTTCAACAGTAAAAGCCTCAACTGAAACAAATAACACAATAACTCCCCATGTCATGAAACAACATCAAGGTATCACTTATAAATCACCAATTACTCATAGTACATAGAATATTAAGAACACGGTATGATTCATCACAATTGACTCACGGGCATGCTTGTCCGCAACATATAGGCATTCGTCACCCCGCCTATACGTTGGACATGAATTACACATAGCAAATAAAACTCTATACCTAATCCCTCAAGCTAAGGTTAGGCCAAACACTTACCTCGGCTCCAAAGTGCAAGCCAAGCCTCGAATATCGCCTTCCCTCTCGAATCCAACTCTGAATCAATAATATCTAGACATAATGGATTTATTAACATCAATAAATACTCAATAAACTAATTCCGAAGCCTAATTATACATTTTCTACTATTCTTCCAAATATACTAAAATTCGACCCCGGGCCCGCTTGGTCCGAACACGAGTCTCGGACCAAAACCCGATCACCCATAACCCCACGAGCCCGAATATACAATTTGCTTTAGAATCCGAACCCAAAACGAGGTTGAATTCCCAAAAATTCCATAAACCTAACTCTACCCAAAAAACCCTAATTTCTACCTTGTTTCCATGATTTTAGGCCTAGGTTCTAGTGATTAGGGAAGGAAAATGGAAGAAATTGGTGTTAGGAACACTTACTCAAATGGTTATGGAGGAGAAAATAGCTTGGAGGTCTTCAATGGGGCTTGGAGAAGACGAAGGAAGTGAAAATTATGAAAATCTCGTATGGTATTCTGTTTTTGGGGTATTTTAATAACTGGGCAAAAATACCCTTTGCGTTCGCGGGCCCCTGGCCGCGTTCGCGAAAGGTTGACTAACCTGACCTACGCGTTCGCGAGTCCTTGACCGCGTTCGCGTAGGTTTGACTCCACTGGCCTACGCGTTCGCGAACATAGGGCTGCGTTCGCGAAGAACAAACTACCCAGCCCCCCATACCCCACCCTAACAATACGCGTTCGCACCCCTGGGGACGCGTTCGCGTAGAAGTACTATCCAGTGCTCCGCGTTCGCGTCTCCCTCTACACGTTTGCGTAGAGTAAAATCCCAGGCCACAATAATTACCCTTCGCGTTCGCGAAGGGTATTACACCAGACACCAGCAATTCATCAAAAACACCAGATTTTTCATGTTTTCACACCCCATTAGCTACCCGAACTCACCCGAGCCCTCGGGGCTCAAAAACAAAAACACACACGACTCCCAAAACATCCTATGGATTTGTTCAAGCTTTTAAATCATCAAAATATCATCAAATTCATCGAATTAAACCTCGAAACTCTTAAAATTTTCTCAAAACTTCGTAAAACTCAACTTTTCCAATTTTAATCCGAATCACGTCATTTCAAGTCCGTTTTACACTAAATTTCCTAGATAACTCACATAACATATAATAAACCTGTTCCGTGCTCCGGAACCATAATACGGGCCCGGTAACACGGTTTTAACATAATTATTCATTTTCAAAAACCTTATTATTTTTCGGAAACAATTTTCTTTAAAAATTCATTTCTCGGGCTTGGGACCTCGGAATTCAATTTCGGGCATACGCCCAAGTCCCATAATTTCCTATGGACCCTTCGGGACCGTCACATCACAGGTCTAGGTCTGTTTACCAAAAATGTTGACCAAAGTCAACTTTATTCATTTAATTATCATAAATTCCATTTTTCATAAAATTTCAACATAAAGACTTCCCGGGTACACGCCCGGATGCGCACGCATATTGAGGTGAGATTAACGGAGGATTTAGGGGCCTCGGAATACAGAATTAGCTAGAATTACTTAGGATGACTCTTTGGTTTATCACAATTTGTTTACTTATGTTTTACTTCCTATTTTCTGAGGAAAGTTCATATTAGTCGCATGAGTCGAGTAGTCCCTTCCTGAGTCGTTTCCTTATGTATCATGTTTGAGTTGTGGCCTATTGGCGCATTGAGGCATCATGTGAGACTGATGGTCGTGTTTGGGAGTGATTTGTTGACTGAGCAGTTCATACTAGGTGAGACGAGATTTATAGATCAGGGATCGGTGCGATAAGATTATGTGGAGTATATTACAGGACAATTACCATTATTTGGT
>ML287357.1:555-48404 GCA_005239495.1 Nicotiana undulata
CATCGGATTCAAGCCTATGATTTCCAAAAACTTCCGAAGCGCGCATTTGATCAAAAACCCAACCAAATCATCTCCGAATGACCTGAAATTTTGCGGGCAAGTCCAAAATGACCTAACAAAGCTACAGCAACTCTCGGAATCCCATTCCGACCCTCGGATCAAAATCTCGCCTATCAACCGGAATTCGCCAAAATACTAACTTCGCCAATTCAAGCCTAATTCTAAATCGGGCATCCTAAAAATATTCTGAACACACTCCTAAGTCCCAAATCACCTAACGAAGATATCCGAACCATAAAATACGTATTCCGAGGTCGTTTACCAATAAGTCGACTCTTAGTTGACTTTTCTCATTTTAAGGCTGTTCTTAAGGACTAAGTGGCTAAATTCTCATTTAACCATTTCGATTTCAAGCCTATCAACTCTAACACATTAATAACAGAATAACCAACATATACTAAGCCACTAACAACAGTTATAATGCAGGTTTTACGTAACGACAGACCGGGTCGTTACACTCCATGAGTGAGACAGCTTCTCAATCAGTACTCCAGCAGCAAACTTTTCTGGTAATGACATCCACTCGGCCTTCAAGTCTTCCAACAATTTTTGATATTCGTTGATTTGCACGTTCATATCTTTATCATCTCTCATCTGCCATTGATAAAATTTTCCTACTATAAATTTTTGTTTTGTAGTATCTTCAACAGTGAATTTTTTAATTAAGGCTTTCCAGATAACTTTTGCTTCCTTGTAACTGCAATACACGTCAAACAGTTCATTTAAAATAGTTTGTAATATAGTATGACGACATACCTTGTTGGTATGTTTCCATGATTCCACTATTTTATTATCAGTGTCTGGACTAGGTTGTGGATGAAGCAGTGCATGTGCAACAACATGGACATCAAACAGTGAGAATATACGTTCTTGCAAATGCTTGAAATTTTTATTGGCGAAAATTTCGACATTCGACACATTTGGAAATGGCCTGGCATATGATAATGCAATTGAAACTATGGCAGCGGAGGTAGCCCCAATATTGGCAGTATCAGTAGTATTTTCAGCATCAGTGTTATTTGCCATAGTTTCTTAGAAAGTAGTAATTGAGAGCAAGAATTTCAATAATAACACTGCTTCAATATTGTTTGTAAGCGGATACACAAATTGACTTGAGTCGTGCTAGGCACTGTTCTAAGAAACTATTTCAGCAGTGTGAAATGTCTCTCCAGGATTAAACAAGCCTACCTCTATTAGGGAGGATACAGAAATCAACAAAATATTATACAAACCCAGCTAGCTAGTAGGAAAAGTAAAACAACTAATATTTAATATTGGACAACAAAGGAAGAAGAGAGGCGTGAAAGGAAACGAAAGAAATGATGTTTCTGTTGTATGAAATTGTCCGAGGGAAGACCCTTTTAAAGGCAAAAAGCTTAAGTTTTTTTTTTTGCCATTTGTCAAGTATTATTGTCAAGACTTACATGAATTTTGCCACATGGATAGATATTTGTCCACTTTACTTGTATGCATCTTGCCACATGGATGGACATTTGTCCAATTTTTTTAGAAATATCACAACAATATATAGGTAAGAGTACCTACTTTTCTATCTTTGACAAGTACATGTTGGCTTTAAGACAAAGGAAAAACTTTTGGTAAGACAAGTATTAACTTTTAAATGAAATAGTAAAGTAAATGTATTTTTTTATTCATTATTACCGTTCATAATCAAAATTTTATGTATTTGACCCATAAAAAATTAAACTCACACTTGATGGGTATGTTGAAAAGATAACCAGGTAAAACAAAAGTGTATTCCCTGTGACGTTTTAAGTTATTGGATGGATGATTGCGCATTTCAATATTATAATAAAGTATTTTCTCCCTCACAATTAAACTTTTAAATGGGATAATAACACATATTAACGTAGTATCAAAACAGACAGACGTGCCATACACTTCAACATGCTGTACAGAAATTCTATCCACATAAAAAAAAGTACTTAGAGAGGATGTTTTGGAAATAGAAAACAAAAGTGTACTCTCTCAAACATATTAAACTTAAAAATGTGATAATCACATACTTTAACTATTAGGAATAATTTGGTTGGAAAACAAATTATCTCAAGATTAATTATTTCGACATTAGGTATCTCGAATTTGTTATCCTACTCTCTCATAGGGTTAATCCCAGAATTAGTTATATTGCGATTTTGTTTCAATCAATTGTGAATAAATATCCCTTATCCCGAAATCTATTATTCCTTATCCTTCGTACTTACAAGTTAACATAAGTAGAAGAGTACGTACTTACTTTTCTATCGTTTGAATAAGTACAAGTAGTTGTCTTTGAAAAAGGAAGAACTGTTCCTAGGTTAAAATGCTCAAGTTTTCTTGAAGACACAACAGAGGTCTAAAGAAATATTGATTTGATCAGTATTTTTTCTTACTCGTAAATAAGTTAAGTTTGTTTTTGTTGAAATTTAAAATTACGGTGTGAAGGGAAGAGATAAGAAAGAAAAAAAGAAGAAGAAAAATTCTCTTAAAGTTTGTCTTCCTTGTCAACACGTACGACTCCTCACTTTTTACACATTTTTTTTTTGTACTTCTTATGGAATCAAAATATGGCTAATTCTTCAAGACTATTACGTGAACTTTCGGAATATTTACATTTTAACTTTGAGAGAAACAATGCGTTGTAGCTAAAATTGCTCAAATTTAATCTTAAATAAACAAAAAGTACCATGTAGCTGATTATGGCGGAAGGAGTACTATTTACCTCAAAATATGAGTAACAATTAAACTTGTAATGTGGTTATAAGGATACACGATCTGATTCAATGCCGATCGGTAAATGATTAGATAAACAAATGAATTAAATGATTAAGATGCAAGTTATTGACCTCGATTTGGAAAAAGCTCGAGATTAGGCGTTAAAACAACAAGAACAATAAGAACAGTGGCAAATTGTAAGCAAGTAAAAAAGCAGCGTATTGTTGTTTCTGAGTAAAAAATGTATGTGATCTCTCGTGGTTGCAAATGAACATGGTTCCTCTTTATATAGTAGAGGAATAAGGTGTAACTCTAATTTCGGAAGTAACATTATGATTAGTACCAATAACCGTTAGCGGTTTTGTCAATCCCGAGATTCCCGCCTAGGTTTGTGGTCGATTACTGATATCTCGCTATTTCGTTGCTCGATGTCGATCATACCCGATCTCGTTTTCATATTCTTCGAGCTCGAGCTCGTTTCGATATGGGATTAATCTCAAAGCAGACACTCAAACCCATAAAATCAGACGTGCTCGATTTTAACTGTATACAAGTACAATAATACAAGAACAGTTATAATGGTAATCTTTCTGAAATAAATGTCCTTGAAAGATATTTTGAAGCGATATATTATGGAAATTGAAAATTTTCTAAAATATTCCCCGACCATATATAGTTCAAATAATTTGATATCTTCCAATTATAAAATGGATCCCACATGATTGAACATCTCAAATCAACTGAAATCATCCGTAAGGTATCATGAATTCAAGATATATTCTCAAACCACACTACACACACACACACCATGCAGCTTGGAAATTGACCTATCCCTACGGTTTCTTGATAGAAGTATTCTTGATCATTTTAACATGTCAAAATGTTGAATATGAATCTTAAAAAATTCGAATGCTAGACTCTAATAATGCATAGTTTGTGTTAGTGGGGGTGACGTTTATTACATGACGAGATTCATCCATGTAATACAACATTATATGGATGTAGTATGAACTTATTTCCTTTTAGTTCGTTACAAAAAGAATGATCATTTTTCTTATTTGGAAATAATTTATTTTTATGCAATAATTTATAGCCGCACAAAATATATGTGCCTCATTTTACACCACAAATTCAAAAGTCTTTTCTCTTTTTTCAAACTTCGCCAGTCAAATGGATTCACATAAATTGAAACGGAAGGAATACATGTTTTGTATAGTCCTCGATTGTTTACTTATATATATATATATATATATAAGTAAACAATCGAGGACTATACAAAACATGTATTCCTTCCGTTTCAATTTATGTGAATCCATTTGACTGGCGAAGTTTGAAAAAAGAGAAAAGACTTTTGAATTTGTGGTGTAAAATGAGGCACATATATTTTGTGCGGCTATAAATTATTGCATAAAAATAAATTATTTCCAAATAAGAAAAATGATCATTCTTTTTGTAACGAACTAAAAGGAAATAAGTTCATACTACATCCATATAATGTTGTATTACATGGATGAATCTCGTCATGTAATAAACGTCACCCCCACTAACACAAACTATGCATTATTAGAGTCTAGCATTCGAATTTTTTAAGATTCATATTCAACATTTTGACATGTTAAAATGATCAAGAATACTTCTATCAAGAAACCGTAGGGATAGGTCAATTTCCAAGCTGCATGGTGTGTGTGTGTGTAGTGTGGTTTGAGAATATATCTTGAATTCATGATACCTTACGGATGATTNTTGCATAGATATTGTTACATAATTTACCCACAACCTTTCAGTGAAATCCCTTGTACACACTTCCCGTTCACGGAAAATCTTTTACACTCAACTTTTCAGAAGTGTGTCTAAGACATATCACTTTTGTGCTGGACCAATTTTTCATATAATGTGAAAGTCACGCCCTAATAAGGTCGTCATACATGTCATTGACCTTAAAAAGAAAAAAATATATTAAAAAAAATTAATTACAATTAAAACTCATCTTCTCCAACTTCCCATTTTCTATCCTAAGCTTCATTGTTGCTGCAACCATAGTTGTTTGTGAGGAAGTTACCAACAACACCAAAATTCAACTACACTATCTAAACAATTAACCGAAAATAATCGAGCAACAAATTGAATTCAACATCACAATAATCAACAAGACCCAATTGAATTTACAAGCTTTTTTTGATACTCCAACAATGGTGGATTCTAGATTTTTTTACCATACATTCAATACAATTGCTAATTAAATTTTAAATCTATCAAAAATAAATGATTTTCACAATATTTAGACAATAAACGAATAAAAATCGCTCAATTTTAGATCTAAAATTTTATGTTCTTTCAAAAATTCTATTTGGGGAAGAAGATTGGGGAGGGTGGTTTGAGGAAAATGACCGGAGGGAGGGGGGGGGGAGGGGGTCTTGTGGGGAAGGGAGACCAAAAATGAGATTTTTTTACATGCTTCATGCGTTTTTTTGTGTGTAAACACGCAAGTGCTATCTGATAAAAAATAAAATGTCTTCAACATTTTTTAAAAGGTTGAGTTGTAAAGATTTCCCGTGAAAGAGAGATGTGTAACACAAATTTATGGTTAAACTAGGTGGTCTTATTTTGTAACAACGTGTCTGCATGCATCTCCACTAGAAATTTCATGGCCATAGAGTGGGAAAACTGAATTTCGAAAAAAGAAATAAATGGAAATTTCAACACTTCCGCACACTTCTCTTTGACATAGTCAACAAGTATCTTTTTATATTTTTGTTTTTCAATGTAAAAGAAGGGAAAAGGTTGGGTCAATTGAAAATCAAATCTTGCATCTACATAATTGCAGGTAGAGGAGACACACCTTTTTTGTTCCCTAGCTAGACAATCCTCCAATGAATTATGTATTAACAAAGTTTTCTAAAAGTGAAAGAGGGAGTACTGTGTTAGTTTTCTAATATTTATAAAATACTAGTATATGATTGTTTTCTGTCACACTATCTTTCAAACATTGTATAGTCGCTTTAAAATAAAAAATATTTTTTTCTATATATATGCATTTTGTATGTATGTCATATATAAGAATTTTACAAAATTTATACATTTTTCTATAAATATAAAGTGTCTTTTTGGACAAATTTTTTGGTGAATTAACTTGAGAATTTCAGATTGTAACGATTGCCCAACCAAAAAAATAAAGCATGAACGAAAAGAAAAGGAATGCAGATGATATAACAAATCGTGAAAGGAGACAAATGGAATAGTGAAACTCTCCTTTGGCATATCACATATGGATCCTTAAAATGAAAATTCTTGTTTTTTATTTTTCTAAGCCGAGGGTTTATTGAAAACAATATCTCTATCCTCACAAGGTAGGGGTAAGGTCTGTATACACAGTACCCTCCTCGGACCCTACGGTCTGGAATAATAATGAGTATGTTGTTGTTGTTGTTGTTTGCACTGGGGCAGACTAATCTAAATTTTCACCGTATGAAAACCTTTAATAAAAGTCTATCGCACTACTAGGAAACCCTAATTTTCGAGGAAATTTTCTATGATTAGTAGATCTGTTGAATGATGAAAGGCAATTTCAAAAGGCTATTGAAAATGCCAAATTTTCTGTTTTTATTATTTAGAGATTTTATTTTTATGTGTTGTGGCGCGAAAAGTAATATTCAATTTTCAATATTACGTTTTCAAATTAATTTACCTTGCCTTTCAGTCTTTTGAAAATTTTAAAAGAGATTTCTAGCCTTTCTAAGTTATTTTGCAGGAGAAACTCTATTGAAATTTTGAGTAACTTATATTGTGTTATCATGTACAATCAGACCTCTCTATAATAACATCTCTATATAACAATCATTCACTATAAAAGTCAAGTTTATTTCGAAATCAATTTTTATGTTATGTTAGAATATGTATCCTCTATAATAGCACTTCACTATATAATAACTAAAAGATATCGAAACAAACGAATTTGTTATAAAGAGATTTGACCGTAGTAAGGAGAACCGTCTCATGCTGTAAGATGGGGTTATGCCCTCAGTCGAAATCTATTCATTGATTTAATTTGTCTACATCCTAAGTCGTTTAATATTTAATGTAATTAGTTCTGTATTTTTTGCCTTCTAACTTCTTCTGAATATTTTCTTTCAGTAAATATTTCATAAATTCTTGGCTGAATATTTAGGTCTAAGGACTAAGGCCTCATTTGTTTGCACTTAATGGAGGTCTGAATCTTAATCGTTCAGATCTCAGACATTAAGTGCGTTTGTTTTTAAAGTCTGAATCTTGATAATTCAGATCTTAATAATTAAGTGTGTTTTTTTTTTTACTTCACAATCACTTAATAGGTCTGATAGCATTAAGATGCTATCACATATTTATTATTATCTGCTGCCACCGCATACCATTATCAACTACCACCACCACCACTCTCACCACCACCACGACACCATCATCCTCAATCATAGCCGCCACCATTATCGACCATCACCACCCACTATCCCCGCCACTCCGACCACCATATATCATTCTCACCCACAATCAACACTCATCCACCTCAACTACCACAACTGACCACCCCATCACCACCAACAATCACAGCTGACATTGCCCATTATTATAACCTACCACCACCCACCTACCACCTTTCTCACTCACAACTACTACCACCACCTACCATTATTAACTATCACCGCCCACCACCACCATCCTCAATCATAATTGGCACCACTACCAATCACTACTAGCTACTAGCATGAACCGCCATCATCAACCAAAATTACCACCAACCACCGCCTCTATCACCCGTTAGCCATCACCACCAACAACTATCATATTTTAAAAAACTATATATTTTATTGATAGAATATTAGATTAGTTAGTATTTCATTTGAATTTTATGTTTATTAATTTTCAAATAAAGATAAATTTTATACATTCAGATGTTAAAAATCAAACAATCTTAATTATTTCTATTCAGATCTTAATACACATCTTAATATATTCAGATGTGTATTCAGATTCAGATGTCTTAATCTTAATACACATCTTGATATTCAGATGTGTATTCAGATTCAGACGTCTTAATCTTAAAATAAAAAAATTAGGCCTAATTAATCATGCTATATTCTAGACTAGAAAAGCAACCTACTAATGGGCAATGCATGCTACAAGTTAGGCACTCAATATATTGGTAGAAATATTCAGTAAATATCAACCCCAAAACAAAATGTAGGGGACCCCATATAATTTGGCCTTCCTTATTGTGGCAAAATGAGCTGTAGCAATGCAATGCATATTGAAGAAAGACGTGTTAGTGCAATTGTGGTCCATGCATGAAAAATAGGCTAAGTGGCATTGTGGTCCAAATATGAAAGGAAAGCCTACTTTTGTGGCCCAAAGAATACATTTTTATCGTTTCCCCCTCGGTGTTAAGTATTCGTATTGGAGCTCGGTTATATCCGGATTCGCGCCTGATAGGACCCCATTCGAGGGGAAACGCTCCTTATAAAAGATTTTTTTTATACTCAGGGCTTGAGCTCCAAACCTCTGGTTAAGGGATGAACAGTCTCATCCACTTCACCGCATCCTTTGGTGGTGTGGCCAAAAGAATACAAAATACCCACCCCCTCTCCCCCTTTCCAATTTGCATGAACTCATACACTTCAAATGTCAATCCAAGCAATAATAGCTGGAAATTCCCCCATTCTCATATATATATATATATATAACAATTACGAATTAATCATAAATATTTGTGCGAACTTGATATTTATATCGAATTATATTAACTTATCATGAGTACGTAATAAAATAGGTAATAACATATTCTAAGAGAAATTGTGCATGCTAGACTACGAAGGGAAATAGAGGGAGTCGGAAATATAGACTAACTATTGTTAACAGCGGTAGGAAGCTCACAAAGATATAAAGTTGTGATACTACAAATACTTGGCATAAGGAGTTCTCAATAATTTGCTTTAACTGTGGATAAGGAAATTTCGGCTCGTCTTTCTATTAAGTACTCTCATAACACAAGTTGAATTACTTTCAACAATTTTATTTATTGGGTGGACTTAATTTTTCTTTATGTCAATTCATTATCAATCGTCTTGTGAAATTCTCTCTCAAAAGATTGTCGAATTTCAAATTATTAAGCACTCTTCACAACTAAGACTATTTGTCCAAAATATATAGAATAGTGTACTAATAATAGTAACAGGAACCAAGGACTAATTACTCTTGTCTTTCAATCACACCTCCCACCTTATCCTTTCACAATTATACGTACTACCAAAATTCAAGAAATATATATCATATGCTAAAACATCAAATGATAAAGATGACCAATTCTCATCTGTTATTTTGAGTCTTCTCAAATTTGTTTTTTAGTTCCTCATCTGATGTCCGATATCTATATAAATCGGAATCGACTAAATTCGGATTTTGTACCGGCAAATCTATATAATCTTAACGTCCAAAAAGACCAACTCACTAATTTTTGCATAAGTAATTCAATGTCCACAATTATCCTCTATGGAAGAATTTTATTTCTTGAAATACTTTTGGTTAAAAATTGTGTCCCCCCCCCCCCCCCCCCCGCCCCCCGCCCGCCACCTACTCAAAAACAAAACACCTCANTTTTTCTTTAAAAATTTTTTGTTAAAAATTTGGCCCCCCCCCCCCCCCCGGGGGGCCTAATCTTACCAAAAAAACACGTATTTCCTTTTAATTGCTCAATTTTGGAATATAGAACAAGTCTTAGATGGGAGGACTATTAATTTGGTTTCTATTGAGATAAGATGACAACATCGTTTTTGTGGGACAAGTTCAAAGTCACGCGTTAAGAAAATGTTAATTAGGCAATTTAATGATGTTGTACGTTTATCCATTGAAATGATATGTGAAAGAAATAACACATCTGTTAATTTTTTCAAAAGTCAGCAAGCTAGAATAGCTAGGTTTCTTTTCAAGTTTGTGATTTGAAGTTGTTTGTCTATTTTTCATACTATTGGTAAAGCCACAGAAAGAGACAAGCATTCTTGTTTTGGTTTTGGCCCCCCAGGGCCGAGTAGGACTACATCTACTTTTGCACAAATGCCCAAACAAGCACTCAACCAACCGTTTAAATTAAAATTAGTCATTGGATATATAATATATAAAATGTGTATAATCATGTACAATCTATGTGTATTGATAACTTTAAATGGGTAGTAACTTGTTACCGTCGATAAAAATAAACTCCTTTTTTCAACTTATAAAAATACAACTTCTATTAAAATATATTACATCATCTATAATTATTGTTAATAATTATTCAGTTTAAAAAATCTCTTCTCTCTATACGAAAATCATTTAATAAGAATCCCAAATTTCTTAATGCTGATATATGTGAAAGCTGGTATATCAAATAAGAAAAACGCTTCATTTCTCATTTCTTTATGGAATGTGAGATTACCAAAATTTGGACATGGGCCTGGACGGAAGAGAATCTGAGCTTCCACAAATCTACGGGCTTTTATCAAAGGGATATTTACCTAGGTAGCCGTGCATATTCATTATTTACTTTTTCTATCCATTACATAATTTATGCATTGATTATACATAATTATACACATATAATACATAAATTATGCATATATAATACGTCTACTGGCTATTTCTAGTTTAAGCGGTTGAGTGAGCGGCTATTTGGGTTAATTCTTCTTTATCTTATCCTCAAAATTTGTCGGGTCATATATATATATATATATATATATATATATATTACCCGATCTAATATACTTTGATTTTCTGATATTCTGATCACATAATTGTTTAATGAATTGGAACTTCTGAACATGAGCCAAGCCCAAAGGACTCAAGTGCAGTTGGGTCATGTAGCCATCTGAAATAATCGAACCTGACCTAGGAAATATAGCAAATCACCCAGCCACTTAAACTAAAAATAGCTAGCGATATATAATATATGTATAATCAATATACAATATATGTATAAGAATATATAATCAGTGTATAATTTATTAATACCGGAAGAAAAAGAAAATAATGAAATCGGTTGGCTATTTGTGTAAAGATTTAGGATCTTTACACAAATAATCAGACAAATTCATTGTTTTCTTCTCTCGCTGATATACATGGATTATGTACTGATTATATATATTTATACATATATTGTATATTTATCGGCTACTTTTAGTTCAAACGGTTGTGTTGACAATTATTTCGGATAATTGTTAAGCTCATCATCTATTCCTTGGTGGCTCAATAAGAAGAAATAGTTGTCAAGTCATGAAAAGTTTTACCATTTGATGATTTAATCAAATAATTATATTTTTGTTGCATACAAAGCGAGTTAGTGTTGGCTCAACGTTGATTCTATCAAATTTAATTTATGCTTTTATTGCTTTTCTATTTGCTTGAATTTTATTGCTTTCATATTCAAGCTTCTTTAATGTTCATGCCCAAGTATTGGAACTTTACACTTATAGGACATTCTCTGAGGAAATCCTAGTAACTTACAATAATCTAGACGTAGAGCTTCATCTTGAAAATTTCCGTAATTTTAATTGATTATTTGGTTGTTTAAGCTAAACAAGTTCACGACCAAAAGTTTCACCAACGGTAGCATTATTAATCTTTCCTTTTAGATGTTAACAAATAACAGATAGTGAAAAGTACAATAATTTCATACCTCAACAATCAGTAAAATTTCGAAGTGTTTTAAGGCTACTAAGAAGATTAACGTGTGCTAATTATATTAATTCGGATGTGAACAAGGACTAATGATATGAAAAATATCACCTTATCATGGCAATATGTGTATAAGGTATATTAATAATGGTTTATGGTCTAAGAAGAGCCTTAAGGATAAGCCAAGTTGAAAACTATATGATAGGCTAAAGTTTAAATTGAGTTTGCACAAGGCCTAAATTCAAACGTGCACAACTCCAAATATATGAAGATTTATGTGGTGTAAGGCCTACCAAATTAAAGATCTATGACTCTAGTTTTTAATGCTTTAAACCGTTTGTCATTTGGATATTTCTTCAAGAAGTTATGATCTTTTTACTGAAGGTAGCACATCAGCCTCGTAGCTACGCGAGTTGTGCGTAGCTACGTTGCCCTGGGCGTAGCTGATTCCAGCAAGCTTTTCAAAGGAAGGGGAGCTGCAGATGAAGTGAGCGTAGCTATGATGGAGGAGTGCGTAACTACACATGTCTTCAAAACTATAAAAGTTGCTATTTTGGGGAGAGAGAAAGAGATCGAATTTTGGACAAGAGTTTGGGTTTTAGAGAGAAGGAGGAACTCTCCCACCATGAATACACTTCAAGGTAAGTTTATTTGGTATAAGAATGAATATATAACATCATTTGATATAACACTGACATTATTATGGATCAAAATTCAAACGAAATAGGTTGAATCGTCAGGAACTCCAAAAAGAGATAAGTGAGATTTTTTCATCAAGAGGTAAATCCTTTACTCGAACTTCACATATAATATATTGGAGTATGGATATCATGTCTATGAAGTTTATTAGAAGTTTATAATGGAGTATTATACAAACCTTAAGAGTCGGTTTTGAAAATAATATTTTGAATGAAGAAGAAGGTGAATAGTGGTGTAATGATATAAATGAAATTGTTTTGAGTTTTTAATGATGCCAATAGACTTGATAACCTAATTGATGGACGAATTGAAGGGGAAATCGCCATTTGGCTAAGAAGTAACACTAGTTCATGAATTGGATGTTCTTGAACTTAGAGTTTTATTGGAGAAGATAATGAATAGTGACTAGGTGATGCTGAGCAAATAATATAGTATCATTAATGATTTCAAATGAGTATTGGTAAGAGTGGAGGTGAATAGGCTAATTGGTAAACGTATTGGATAATTTGGAATGGTTGAAGGCTTGTTGCCGAATTGTGAAGCCTGCATAGATATTTATGAATTTTTTTCGTGTTTGTTTTGATGTTGTTAGAATATTATATTGAATTGTTAGCGATATTTGAATATTTTAATAAATTGAAGCGGTGTAGTATTATTTAGATCTTGAAGGTTGAGGTAAGTTGCTTATAACTTATTCTTTTTGAGAGATTCTCTCTAAAAACATATTTTGAGTTAATACGTGATATTACTTATAAATGTGCATATGTACTTGTAGGGACAAGCAGGATAGATGCCACATGCCACTATAATATTTCAGGTCTTTAACCACACCTGAAAAGTGTGGCCTTTGATCAAAGACCACACTTTCCGTCCTAAGGAAACGCTTTTTCAGGAGTGGTCTAAAGTAGCGTAACCCTTGCCCTAAGGTAACGCTTTACAAGTGTTGCCTTAGAAGCGACGCTCGAAAAGCGTGCCCTAAAGAGTAACAAATACCACGCTTTTCGTGTACTACGACAACACATTAATAGGGTGGTCTTGGTTACTTTTTAAGCCAAAATTTTCAAGCTTAGCTCCTAAAATAACCTTTGTGAAGCGTGACTTTTGCTGCTATATAGGCCACTAACTTGCTTCCTCCAGACACACTTTTGAAGTGTGACAATTTTGACTCCACTACAAAGCACTTTTCATATTTATACAAGCTAACCTTTTATAAATAATTTATATTTTTTATATATCTGATAATCACATTTAAGTATGAAAATCTCAAGTACTCAATTAACTATAAAGTAATAAAAAAATAATTCAAATGCATATACTTGTAATAAACATCAAAAAATGAATAAATCGCGTGTATAATACATCACTGAATAAAGCAAATTGCTTCAAGGCTCATGCTAACAATTAACTTTCCAAAATCAAACGCAATTATTATAGTATCAAAAATAACAAAAATTGTAATTGTCCAAGGTCTTCATCATTAAACTAACATATCAAATTGTCTTTTGGCTACCATTTCGAATGTGCTCACCAGAAATAATTGATGGAGTTAATATATCCTTACCACCAAGATGCTCCCCATACAAAACAAATTCAAGAAAATGTTCTATTTATAAATTACTCATATGAGTGAAAGCTCAGAAATCCTAAATACATTTAACATAGCAGTCTCACATCTTTGAAATCTTTCGCTCAAACTAATCCTAAGCATTAAAATTGAGAACAATAAACCTACCCAAATACCTGGTTGACCTCTAGGTCAATGAAAATGTTTTAGCTAGCAGAAAAATAATAAGCAAAAGCAAACACACCTAATGTCACTCTATCCAGATTACAATTAATTAGTCAAGTCTGAAATAAACATTAATATGGTGTATGTATATATGATATTAAGAAAATTCAAAACTCGTAACAAACGAAATGCAGAAAAGATCTTCACCAACTGGCACAGTGTTTCTCTTCGTAATTTCTCTTTTGAAGTTCATGGACATCTAAAGATCTTCACCAACTTGCTTCTTTCTTTTTAACCTTGCCAAGACATTATAAAACTACATTAATTATTATAATTTTTAAAAATCTTCATTAACTTGGCCTCCTTCTTTTCAAGGTTTAGATGGTGAAGTATTATTTTATCCTTAACAAAAAAGGATACTGATAAACTATAAGTGAAGAACTATTTCTAATTTATGACCAACTTCTTCAACCAGGAATAAAAAGAGCATGACAACAGAGAAAGTTCATTCGATAGTTAGTAAGTCACTGCTTCTTATCCAATAGCACCAAAATAAGAGCAAACAAACGAGACCTAAAAAACTTTGTGATGAGTAAGAAAACAGAAAGGTTGATGTCACGACCAGAATTCCCACCGTTGGGACCGTGATGGCGTCTAGCATTGAACCCCCTAGACAAGCCAACGTTTCGAATAAAATACTTTTTTCCTCATTATTATCACTTAAAAGAAAAGTAGTGAACCTGAACAAAATGAATAAATAGTACGAAAGCTAAGAACCCATCAAATTAAATAATTAATATTACAAAATTCTTACCTAAATCCCAAAACTGGTATCAGAATTTCACAGACAGTCTAAGATTTACTAAAAATAAAGGTCTGAAATAAACATGTGCAACTGTCTTGGAAATACAAGAGAAGACAGAAAAGGAAAGGGATAGGAGGTGACGCCAAGGCCTGCGGACGCCTGCAGGACTACCTCAATGTCGCCTGTGGACTGAAGGATACTCTCTCGATCAGTGCCCACCGAGTACGGTACCGTAATCTGCACAACATAAAGAAGTGCAGGTATAACATCAGTACAACCGACCTCATGTACTGAGTAAGTGCCGAGCCTAACCTCGGCGAAGTAGTGACGAGGCTAGGAGACGACAAACAACAAATACCTGTGCAGTTCAATAATGAATAGCAGAAATAACAACATGAAGTAAAAAATTAGGCACAAAACGGGGAAACATGCTGGGGAGAAAGGGGTAACAACTACTGAATAACGGAACAAGACAACAACTGAAATAATTAAATAGCAGCAAGAACTAACAAGTCTGAAACAATAAGTAAACATAAATGGAATGGCATGTCCCCTCGTGCTATAATATCACAAAAACACGACACGAAATGTCCCCCCGTGCATAAATAATCAACAACGCGGCACGGAATGTCCCATCGCGCATAAATAATCAACAACTCGGCACGGAATATCCTCTCGTGCATAAATAATCAACAACACGGCACGGAATGTCCCCTCGTGCATAAATAATCAACAACTCGGCACGGAATGTTCCCTCGTGCATAAATGAACAATAACATGGCACGGAATGTCCCCTCGTTCATAAATATCGTAAAACAACAACAATTGACTGGAAAATCAACAATAAGAAACCTTAAATACACAGGAATTATCAACAAAAGTAATACCGTCCCGGCAAGGGACACAGCTATAACCAAACCTATACAGATATATAACTTACCAACATATCCCTCAACCGAAACATTACTCAACAATACTCACAACTGATAATTTCCATCAAATGAATAACTACCAACTGATATCAGATCCATAAACACAGTAAACTTCAATGAAAATCACATAATTACTCATATTCGACTCACGGGAATGCTTGACCACAACATATAGGTACTCGTCACCTCACCTATACATTGGACATGGAATAAACACGTAGCAAATAGGACTCAGCACCTATTTCCTCAAGCTAAGGTTAGGCCAAACACTCACCTCGATTCCAAGAATCCAAATCAAGCCTCTAGCACCGCTTTTCCTTTCGAACCCGACTCCAAATCAATCGTATCTAGACATAATTGACCCAATAACATCAATTAATGCTAAACAATTCAATTCCAATGCTTAATTATAGAATTCCCAACATTCTTCCCAAAAATCCCAAAAATCGACCCCGGGCCCGCTTGGTCCAAACACGAGGTTCGGACCAAAAACCGATCACCCATTCACCCACAAGCCCGAATATTAAATTTATTTTGAAATCAGACCCCAAAACAAGGTCAAATTCCCAAATAATCAAAAAGGCCTAACTCTACCCAAATCCCTAATTTTCTACCCTTAATTCCATGTTTTTAGGCCTAAAATCTGATGGGTGTTGATACATATCGAAGAAAATGAGGTTAGAATCACTTACCTAAGAGGTTATGGTGGAGGAGCTCTTCAAAAACCGCCTATGGGGTGTGGAGAAGGAGTTTATGCAAAATTGCTAAAATTCCGTATAAGTGTTATGTTTTTAGACTTAAAAATAACTGGGCGATCTTACTCAGTGCGTTCGCGGCACGTGCTCCGCGTTAGCACAGGCTATCCTAACCTACCCTCCGCGATCGCGCCCCAATTGGTGTTTTCGCACAGGCTTCGCACTACCCTGCCCCCCAGACCTTTTTAACCCTGTGCGTTCGCGCCTGGTTGGTGCGTTCGCATAGGGTCTTCTCCCTATAGGTCCGCGTTCGCACCCATAGGGTCGCGTTCGCATAGTGTATAGTTTACCCAGACCCCACTACCCTATGCGTTCGCACTCCCTTGAGTGCGTTCGTATAGGGAAATTACCTGGACACCAGCAACATCAATTAAACACCGGAGTTTTACCAAGTTTTGCACTCTGACACTTACCCGAAACTCGCCCAAGCCCTCGGGGATCAAAACCAATTATGCACACAACCTCAAAAACATCCTACGAGCTTATTCGGGTAATTAAACCACCAAAATAACATTAAAAAAAATGAATTAAACCTCAAAATCAATGAAATACTTCAAAACTTCTTAACTTTGCATTTAAGGTGTGAATCACGTCAAACGAAGTCTGTTTATTACCAAACTTCACAGATAACACATATAAATCATATTGAACCTATTCCGGGCTCCGGAACCATAATACGAGCCTGATATCGCAGGTTTCACATAGAATTTCATTTTCAAAAACCTTTATATTTTTTAGAAAACATTTTTCTTTAAAAATTCATTTCTCGAACTTGGGACCTCGAAATTCGATTCCGGGCATACGCCCAAGTCCCATATTTTCCTACGGACCACCCGAGACAGTCAAATCATAGGTCCGGATTCGTTTACCAAAAATGTTGACCAAAGTCAACTTTACTCAAATTTCAACACAAAAATATCATTTTCATCAGTTTTTCACATAACGGCTTCCCGGCTACATGTCCGGGCTGTGCACGCAAATAGAGGTGAGATAGAAGGAGGTTCTCATGACCTTGGAACACATATTTAGCTAGAAATATACGGGATTACCTTTTGGGTCATCACAGTTGAATTCCCAAAAAAGGGAAAGCTTATAGGGTTTATCAATATCGATTACCTATGCGGAATCGGAGCCTTGAACTGAGTGACCGTGTATCCTTGTGGAGATAAAACTGCTAGAAGGCTGAATAAACTTACAGGGGTGGTGTCGATGGAGATTTCGGAATTTAGCGGAGGTGTCGGAAACTCGAACCGACAAACTTGTATTGGTGGAAAAAAGACATTACACGTGGAATGTTAGTAAGCTAACGAAGCATGACACATGAAATAATGGCATAACGACAAGTGTCACTCTCGATGATCAGAATTATGAATATAAGGAAGATACTGTAGAAAATCACAAGATTGAGAGGAAAAAATATTGAAGAAACGTGTATTTTCTCATGTATTACAAAGCTTTATGAAATATGAATTTATACAAGTCACATAACTACTACGACTAATGGCTTAGAGTTATACTACATGTATGACTATTACATTGAGTTAGATTTCTTACTCTACAATACAATCTAACTATCCTTATCTCATTATAGCTTATCCTTATCATGATTGAGTTCTTCAACACTTCCCCTCAATCTAGTGAGGGGCGTGGTTACCACTCCTAGCTTGCTTCGAAATCCTGCAAACATCTGCTTATTCAATGCCTTAGTATGAATGTCAGCGATCTGGTTTTTTGATCTAACAAATCTTGTGACTAGCTGACCACTAGCAACCTTTTCTCTAACAAAATGATAGTTCATCTCAACATTCTTTGTTCTGGCATGCATTACTGGATTGACTGTCATATATAGTGCACTTAAGTTATCACAGAATAGAGTTGGTGCAGTTTTTAAATGAACCCCAATGTCATTGAGAATATAGGTTATCCATGTCATTGCAGCTGTTGTCGAGGCAAGTGCTCTATACTCAGCTTCTGCACTAGATCTTGCCACTGTGTGTTGCTTCTTGGATGTCCAAGATATGCAGTTAGCTCCTAGGTAGACATTGTATCCTGTAGTTGATCTCCTAGTCATAGGACACCCTCCCCGGTCTGCATCAGAGAAACCATATAACCTGAATGGTGACTGAGACAAAATTCTTAGACCATACTCAGTTGTGCCCTTCACATACCTAAGTATCCTCTTTACATCTTGGTAATGAGTGTTGTTTGGGATTTGCATGAACTGGCTTGCTAAGTTCACTGCATGAGCTATATCTGGCCTTGTGAGTGTCAAATACTGCAGACTACCAACAATATTTCTATATAGTGAGGCATCAACTGGATCATCTACAACTTCTTGTAGACCATGTTTCCGTGCCAAAGGTGTGCTTATTGGCTTAGCAAGTGTCATGCTAGTTTTGGCAATTAACTCTGCAACATACTTACTCTGATTCAAATGGATGCCTCCAGTAAAGTAGGTGACCTCAATCCTAAGAAGAAGTGCAAAGGGCCAAGGTCCTTCATAGCAAATTCCTTACCTAGTTCATCAATGATTTCTGAAATTAGTGCAGTGTGACTTCCAGTGACAATTATATCATCAACATACAGAAGGAGCAGAACTGTGCCTCTTTTACAATGCATCATAAAGAGTGATGAGTCTGCTTTGCTGCACTTAAAACCAAGATGAAGCAGATGCAAACCAGGCTCTAGGTGCCTGGTTAAGGGCATACAGTTCTTTCTTTAGAAGACACACACTGTCAGGATGTCTAGAATCTTTAAAACCTGGTGGCTGGCTCATGTACACCTCCTCCTGTAGATATACATGCAGGAAAGCATTCTTTACATCTAGTTGCCTAATACACCAGTGGAGACTCACAGCTACAGAAAGGACTACTCTTATAGTGGTTGCTTTAACAACTGGACTGAAGGTTTCTTCAAAGTCTACTCCTTCAAGTTGTGAATACCCTTTGGCAACTAGTCTTGCCTTGTACCTATCAATAGATCCATCAGCCTTTAACTTGGTTTTAAACACCCACCTAGAGCCAACTATATTCATACCAGGTGACTTAGGCACTAATATCCAAGTCTTGTTTTGATGAAGTGCATCTATCTCCTCTTGCATTACTGCAAGCCATTCTGGTGATCTAAGTGCCTCATTTATAGTCTGTGGCTCCTTAGCTGCTACCAAACACGTGTCTTACTGGCATGTATTTTGATTTATATCGTGTGACCATGTGATGGCTTTGTGCATTTGATGTGTGCTCTGTTGGTTCTGCATCATCAATTGGTGTAGCTTGTATTGGTATAGATTTTGTATCCTGATTAGGTTCAGTATTAAACCAATGAGACAAGTCAACTTCAAGTTCCCTGTGGATCATAAACTGAAAAAATATTAGAGTTAGGAGATGCACTATCTTGAGCTGAACTATTTGATTCTTCACTCTCAGTAGTCATGAGATCATTTGTTCCTGTAGGAACTGCTGCTAAAGAAGATTCAGTTGTCTCAACAGTATGATCAGCAGCAACAATGTGATCAACAACAGCAGTGTGATCAGCAACAACAGTGTGTTCAACAATAGGTGCTGGCTCAGCATCAACTAGCTCCTCAGAAGTGAGTTGATCACTAGGTAATGGTGCATTAACATCACCTACACCAAGTAATGATGGTCCATTCAACACTTCCCCTAAATCAGAGGAGTGCACATCTGGTCTTGAGGTATTCTGCAACCTGGAGAAAAACTCATAGAATGTAGCAATGTGAGTAGAATCACTAGAACTGTACAGTGGTGCATTTGGTTGCACATAAGGCAATGTGTTCTCATCAAAGACCACATGTCTTGAGACAAACACTCTTCTGGTAGGTGGGTGATATCATCTATAGCCTTTGTGAAAGCTATTGTATCCAATAAACACACAAGGATAGGTCTTAGGAGAGAATTTTGTTTTACATTTCAAGTAGGGAAAACATCTGCATCCAAAAACCTTTAAACTACTATAATCCGGATGCTCTCCAAAGAGCTTAAAGAATGGAGTCACCATGTGTAACACTGATGAAGGCATTCTGTTAATTAAGAATACAACTGTCAAGAAGGCTTCTACCTAAAGAAAATGTGGTAACTTTGCATGAAACAACAAGGTCAGACCAGTTTCTACTATATGTCTGTGTTTCCTATCAGAGGCTCCATTCTGCTCAGGTGTGTGGGGGAATGATATATGTATGATAATACCACAGTTATCTAGATGTTCAACAAAAGCAGTGCTATTAAATTCACCACCTCCATCACACTGAAAAATCTTAATAGTCTTAGTGAATTGTTTCTCAACCATCTTTTGGAACTTAACAAAAGTATCATAGAATTCAGATTTCCTTCTTAGTGGATAGAACCAAGTATATATTGTATAGTCATCAACAAACACTACATAGTATCTCATGTACTGAGATGATTCAACAGGAGCTGGACCCCAAATATCGCAATGAATTTTAAGCAAAGGTTCTTTTTCAATCTTATTTCTCAATTCAAATGGAAGCTTACATCCTTTTCCTAACTAACAGCTAACACAGGCAGTAGGGACTTTATTCCATTACTTGACATCAATACACTTATTACTACTAAAAGTTTTTAAAGACTTTAAGCTAGGGTGACATAATCTAGCATGCCAAATATTGTCTGTATTCTTCCACTCCTTTGATGCAGATAATACATAAAAGTTATTGTCCTCCAGTGCATATAGGTCATTCTTCTTAGATCCCTTGACCAGAAGTCTCCCTGAGCTCTTGTCCTTTACAACAAAATCATATTCATCAAACTCAAGTATACAAGAATTGTCCTTAGCAAGTTTACTAACTGACAACAGTTTCATCTTAATATTAGGAACAACAAGGATTTCCTTTACTTCAAGTCCAGATTTTGTTGTATTTCCAATATGTGTGATGTCAAGTTTAGAGCCATCCCCAACTATTATCTTATCAAGACCATTATAAGGTTGAAGATTTTATAGATTACCTGTTGAATTGGTTATGTGGATGCTTGCACCAGATTCAACATAGCATCATCCTCAGCATGTGTATTATGCAGATTAATAGCATAAAAAGCCTGTGGCAGATCCTCTGTAGCCTGGTAGGAATAGTCCCACCTATAGAAGCATTTTAAGTTTGTGTGATTGTTTCTTCCACATATTTGGAAATTTTCCTTGCCCTGTCGTTGTCTTGAATTTGCAGTGTTCTGAGTAGCTTGATTAGTCTGATTGTTGCCTTATCCTGTAGGTCTGAAACCTCTTCCTCTTGAGGAGAAGTGTGAGTTTCCTCTTCTGTTAGAATAACTTCCACAACCTCTTCCTCTTTGAGCAGCAAAATCCATATTGTAGCCTTGTTGAGCCACTTATTCTTTATCTTCTCTCATGTCAAAACCTCTAAGGGCATTGACAAACTGATTCAGTGTAGGATATGGGGCCTTTCCCAACATGACAGTCCTAAAAGTTTTGTACTTTTGACCAAGTCCTCTAGCAAAGTTGATTACTTTGTTGTCTTCATCAACATGATTGTGTATGGCTGAGAGACCATCACATATGCCTTTGAATTCCTTCAAATATTCATCGAGCTTTTTGGTTCCTAGCTTGATGTTCTGCAACTGTTGCTTAAGCTGGAACTCCTTATCCTTGGTTGCATGCATGTATGCTTCCTCCAGACATTCCCACATCTCTTTGGCAGTTGAACATCCCACTATGAGGTACATGCTTTCTTCAGTCATTGTGGCAGAGATCCAACTCCTCAGGAGCACATCTTTCTCTTCCCAGTCAGTGTTGTCATCACCTTTATCGACAGTCTTGTTAGCACCATCATAAGTGGATGAAATGCTTGTGTCTAGATTGCCTTCCTTGATCAGATTTGTAACCTTCATTACTTGAATCAACTGGAGTATTTGTGTCCTCCAGATCAAGTAGTTTGATGGCTTCAACTTAACTAGACAAGAGGCAATTAGATGGTGCAGAGAAGCATGTGATAGACACATGGAGGTTGAGGGTGTTGTTATGGCCATGTTTAATCGTGTGAGCAGCGTAGCTTCAGTGTGCTCACAAGATTGAGAGGAAAAGATATTGAAGAAACATGTATTTTCTCATGTATTACAAAGTTATATGAAATCTGAATTTATACAAGTCACATAACTACTACTACTAATGGATTAGAGTTCTACTACATGTATGACTATTACATTGAGTTAGAGTTCTAACTCTACAATACAATCTAACTAACCTTATCTCATTCTAGCTTATCCTTATCATGATCCTTATCATGATCGAGTTCTTCAACATATACGAGGGACACACATGAGACAATACAGAATAGAGGATCCTGACAGTTTTCAAAGAAGTGGCAAGCACGGAATGAATAAAGGTAAAAAAGAAGGGAAGATACACGAACCAAAAGTAAATAAGGAAGGGGAATCAGAGTCGTTATAAGGCATTTATGGCTACAAATACGTCAGTTATGGTTATCTATGATAACGAGCAATCAATACAATTAATGCTCATAATGAATTCGAATGGGAAAATATTATGATTGTATACCCCTATATAAGGATAAAGATTTTTATTTGCAAGGATAAGTTCCAAGTACTACTGAAATACATTCTGTAATTTTCTGCTCTATCAAAGTTTTCAACCTTGATTTTAGGGATTGACTATCGTTTCATTCCTTATTTCTCTTTGTTAATTTTCGCTATTATTTTTACTAGTTTCCAAATAGATTGTTGTGGAAGTGAAGTAAAACTTGTTTATCAGCAACCCGTTTTCTTATAAATATAGGTTTTGATCGAAAATTCTATTTTTTGGTTAAACAAATTGGTTATGTTGCCGATAATCTGATAATCTTTTCACGTTCCAAATTCTTCTTTCTAACAACCAAACCATGTCAACTGGTAACGACAATAGCCAACTGAACCCACAAGAGGGAACTCCACCACACCTCTCTCCAACAAGATCCCCTCGTCAGTACCGTGAAGGATCACCTGAAAGATCTACATCACACGCTAATGATCAACAAACAGACGAACAAACTGTCGAACAACACGTTTTAAAACAGTTGATTGCAGAACACGTGAATAATGCTCCTAAAACCTTTGTTAGGGATTGCCTAATGCGCCATAATATCCTCCACCAGTCAATACGGAAACTTTAGAAAATCCACGCTCGGGGCTCGACAGTTCTAGTAGTAAAGGAATTCCCAATGAATCTCGTGATGGGAGGTCAAGTACACCAAATAACTCAGATTTATGAAGATTTGTACTAATATTGCATAAACAGTTGATAGAGCAAAATAATCTCATAGAACAAAGACCTGGAGTACCGCCCATGATTAAAGGGGTAGATATTGATAAATATTGCCAACAGCCCTGGAAGCCAAGTGCATCTCCTTTGTCAATTCCTAAAAAGTTTAAAATGCCTGATATTCCAAAATATGATGGAACAACTGAACCTCGAGATCACGTAACTGTGTTCACAACTAGCGTGAAGGGCAATGATTTAACCAAGCAAGAAATCGAATCAGCTTTGGTTAATAAATTTTGTGAAACACTCACGAAAAGAGCATTAACGTGGTATTCTCTTTTACCTGAAAACTCTATTGATTCTTTTGCTGAGCTTGCAGATTCATTCATAAAAGCACATTCGGGAGCTCAGAAGGTTGAAAAAAGGATGGAAGACATCTCTAAGGTAAAACAAGGAAACAGAGAATTACTCAGGGAATTTGTGGATAGATCCCAAAGGGAGAGGATGATGCTACCACGAGTACTTGACAACTGGGCAGCTATGGCATTCACAAGCAATCTAAATGAGAAAAGTTCAGAAGCCACGAGGAGAATGAAGGAAAACTTGAAAGAATTTCCAGCAACAACGTGGAATGACGTGTACAGCAAGTACAACACGAAGTTGCGAATAGAAGAAGATAAGGTTTCACGTCCAAGGGTTGATGAAAGAGCAGAATCGAGATTTTCATAATTAAAAAAAAAGACCGGATAAAATAGGTATGAATCTTACATGGGACCTGCAGGTCGAGATTCTCGGTCTAAATAAGAAAACAAACGATCTGAATCCATATCAAGGCAAAAATATGCTGGTTCTTCATATATATTTAGAAAGGAACGGGATGCGCGGGCAGTGACTCCAATACACATGCGAGGATCAACGATTACAGTTTTAGTAAGTACCTCCGAGTTAGTAGTTGTTTTAAGAGGTATGGGAGATAAGGTGCGGTGGCCTAAAGAAATAAGATCAAACCCGAGCAAAAGAAATCCAGATTTCTGGTGTGGATTTCACAACGATCATGGCCATAAAAAAGTAGATTGTAGGTTATTACAGGTAGAAGTTGAGCTTTTGTTGAAGCATGGTTATTTAACTGACATGTTCAACGAGAAAGGTAGACAGTCATATGTGAAGAATAGACAAGATCCTCTTAAACCCCTGTCTCTAAAAGAACAGTCAATGTAATAACCGGGGGAGATGAGGTCAATGGTGTGACATATACAGTCGCAAAAGAGGCGTTAAAAGTCACGGCCACTGATGGAAAGCGAGTTCGCCAAGTTTTGGACGAAGACGGTACATCTGATGATGAAGATGCAAACGGCTTGATAATTCCTCATAGTGATGCGCTGGTAATATCTCTACTTGTACACGATACTAATGTTAAACGAGTTTTGATTAACCTAGGTATCTCCGTAAATATCATTCTACGAAGGGTGGTGAATGAAATGCAAGCTAGCGATAAGGTGATACCAAAGGCACGATCTTTTTCTGGATTTGATAATTCAAGCGTTATCACAAAAGGGGAAGTAGTGCTTACCACTCTTGCAGATGGATTTATCAAGGATACAATTTTCCAGGTGATAGATGCATACATGGCTTATAATATGATTCTACGAAGATCATGGATTCACGATATGGATGTTATATCGTCCATATTGCATCAAGGTATCAAATTTCCTTCACAGTGGGGGATTCAACAAATCCGTAGAGATCAACAGGCTTCTAAAAGTATCAATTCAGTGGTGGTTACAAGCATATCGAACGATATTTCAGAGAAATAGTAACTACAGAATTCAGTTAAGGATATAGTAATACAAACCTCAACTGAAGGCATTCTGTCACGACCCAAATTCCCAACCTTAAGGATCGGGATGGCGCCTAACACCACACTTGCTAGGCAAACTAATGTTAGAATTCGATTAACTAATTTCCTTTGATTATTTACTTAAGCATAAATAAATAAATTTAAAGTAAACTTAATTTAAATAATTTCCAGTGAAATACTCCAAATATAAAATAATAAGCAATTAAATAAAACGAACCATGAACTAAGTATATAAATAGCTCTAAGACTACCCCAGGGTCTGGTGTCACAATTCACGAACTACTAAAGAATACTACAAATAATGGGATGAAAGAAAGAGTGTAACTGATATGAATATAATAAAACAATTTTATAAAAATAGGAGAAGACTCTCGGGATCTACAAACGCCGGCAGATATCCCTCCTGTCTCCAAATAAATGAATAGCCTCTCTAAATATCTCTACTGCTGGTCGATACCTGGATCTGCACAAAAGAGTGCAGAGTGTAGTATCAGTACAACCGACCCCATGTACTGAGTAAGTGCCGAGCCTAACCTCGACGAAGTAGTGACGAGGCTACGGCGGGGCATTAACAACATATAACCTGTGACAATAATATATACAATAACGCAATAAAATAATTCTACACGAACAAGAAAATATAACTCATGTTAATACCCAATTTTTCTATATATTTTAAATATGCATAAATACCTTCAAAATAGCATATATGTGCATATACAAGCATACACAAGGTTTTTATAATTTTTCCCATAATTTTAAGGGTTTAAATTGATTTATCTTCTCCCCTTCTTATTCATAAAATTCGCAATAATTATTTCCAAAATTATTGCTATAATGATTTATTCATTTAAATTCTATACTTATACCAAAATGTAATTAACATAATTTTTATGCATTTTCAAGCTAAAATTCATATAATTGCAATGGTAGCCTGTCTTAATGTATAATTATATCTTATACGTGTAAAATTGGCCCCTATATTTTTAAATTGATAATTATACATTTTTAATCATTTTGGTATAGAATAATTATTCTCATAAAACTATTTATTATTTTATTAAAATCAAAATAGGGAAATTGGCTATTTAAATCATAGCCAAATTTGGCTTTCAATTATAGCCCAAATTGAGCCCACTCTTAAACCAATTTCCTACCCAATTACCTGACCCAGATCCTATAAACTCCTACCCAAACCGGAACCCATCTACCCGGTCTAATCCTGACCGTTGATCTCCCAGTTCAACGGTCCAAATAAACCTTTCCTTTTTTTAATTCCTAAAGACCCCTAACCCTACATCATTTTCCAAACCACACCGCCTTCAGATTCTCTCGTCTCTTCTCTTCTCTCAACCTAACCCTAGTCTTCTTCAACCACCGCCTCCATCTCCGGCCATCTCCGGCGACCACCTTTCAACCCCAAGCCTCCAATGGTTTCTCCCTCACCTTGCTCATCATCTCTGAGGCCTTAAAGGGCCCTGGGCCATGCCGACTTGTGTCTAGGGTTTCTATTTTGGTTGTTCATAGCTTCTCCGGTGTGATTTTGGGCAAAATCACACCATATTTGTTACGATCCTTGAAGTTTATAACAGGTTCTTCCGTTTCTATTTGGGTTTCCTTTGAAACCCTGACTTTTGTTTGAATCTCTTAGATCCGTGCTATTTATAACGATTTAAGTGTGTTTCTCTCTATATTTTATACTAGTCTTGAACTTCTTTTAAAAAATCATCAATTTTAAGTCATTTTGACTTCCTTTAAAGTTAGGGTTTTCTCGGAGTTTTTTTTACACTTGTTCAAACTGATGTTTTATGTATGTTTAAACATGTTCCTTGCATATCTCGAATGATTCTGTGTTCTTACCACTTTTTAACTCGCCTATGTTAAAAATCCCTAATTTTTAAGATCTTCTTACTTTGGTTCTTTGTGTTAGCCTGATTACTCGATTCTTGTTACGATTCTGTGGTTGCCATACTTCGAATAGGTTTTAGTGAGTCCTTAGCCTACTTGTATTACCTTCGTATGATTGTGTTCATTCCTGTTTGTTCATCCCTTGCCCCCCTTCTGTCGATATTGCTGACCTTGCTTATTTGCTACGACTGTTTGCTCTTCTCTATTTATATGTTGAATTATAGAATCATGACTCTCTCTTGGCTTTTATTTGATGATTTGATTGAAAGGATTCTTTTAAAACCCTAGAATTCTACTCGTCTGTTTAAATTAATTGATTCCATTACCTTATTTGTTGTAGTACTTTATTTTTACTGAATTATTTCCTTAATTGAAGTTTTCTGAATTTAGTCCTAATTGACTACCCTATGCTTAATGAACTTTGATTTCTTCCTTATTAGTCACGTACTGATTCTTTCTTGCCTTATATGCTACTGGTTTTTACCGTTTGAATTAAAATCCCTTAACTTAAGGGAGTACTTGCCTTGATGGCTGACTAATTGATTCTGAGTTCCTTAATTACCATGCTACTATGATTCCTACCTTATTTTACTACCTGTTTTCAACTATTAATACTCTAGTCTTTCAGTAACACAGAGGCGAACACACACACTATTCAACTCTCTCTTTTACACACATACATACTCTCTACTGTTCTTCTCTTGATTACCTGCTATTATTAGTCGGCTGCAAGCCAAGACTGGTTATTCTATTCGCCTATTCTTCATTCTATACTTTCTATCTTCCAACTGGTATGTCTTCAATTTATGATTAAAGCTTCAAAACAATATGTTTCTTTGGGTATTTCGATTCATTTTATTTCTAATTTGCTTTTACTTATGGTTTTGTTGTTCTACTTGCAACTAGTTTTGTATGCTCTGTTGTTTTAGTTCTTAATACCTTTTCCATTTAGCCTCAACATGTTACTACCCCCTTTGCATGCTTCAACATGATTCTGCTTATGTCTTCTTTAATTCTTAGTATACTACAACATGCACCACATGTTACTTAGTCTCTATACTATATCCAGAACCTTTCCTGAACTTATGTGTAACTATGTTTATTATGTGTTTTCCTCTCCCTAGTACTCCATCAATCTGGTTTAGTTTAGTTCTTGGCATGAACTCTTTGTGATAAACTATGTCTGTGATTGTTTAGGCCTTGTACAGGTCTGTGATGCTTTAGTACATCTCTAGTGTTAACTTGTATACAAATTTGTTTCTATGTATGGCCTATGTGTCCCCAATCTCTGCTTCCTTGTTTGTGGTTGTCTCTCTATGTGTTGTGTACTATTTGGTGATGGTTTAATGCTCCATCCCCTATTCTTTTCAAAACTATTTTTCTAAGCCACTCACCTACTGATATGTAAACCTATTTCAAATAGACTGTTTTCAGAAGTGCTATTTTAACTCAACTCTTTTCAAACCACCTCCTGCACTTCACTTTATTCTTAGGCCTTTAAATTGTGCCCCCTTAGTGTGAGCACTGCTTTGGGACCCTTGAGCTCCCTCTGAACTCTGAGACACTGAGGCTGGCACTTCCACACTGCACTTGTTCAATTCTTGGTTACTAAGTCTAGGTGTAAGCATTGCCCGGGCTCCTTGAGATCCCTTAGGGAACTTTGATGCACCTAGACTCTGATTTGTCTATGGAACTGAGGCATATGAGGCCATTGGAGGCTTTGGAAAATCTGGGCCTAATTGAAGGCTCCCTATAGAGTAGCTTCTTGATTTTTTATTTCTATTTATGTAACTCATTCATTGGTCTGTAATAATTTGTAAACAACTCTTGGGGAATGGATAGTAAAAAGGGAAGGGGTAACTATGCATGCTATAGATCTAAAATGGTAGAAACCATGCTATTAGGTTTATATTTCCTATGTGTGCAATAGAGAACATGTTTAGGACTAACATGTTCAAAGCATATCGTGCATTATAAATCATGCTCTTTAGGATTTCATAAACATTGTTTCAGCACTTCACTTCAATATTGTTATATCACTTAGGAAAATCTTGTTCCATAAGTAACAATGGAAAAACTGATATCATGTGATTCTATCTATGCATCCTGAAAACGTAATCTACATCCGGCCCTAAAATAAGAGTGTTAACAAAATGTGCAATCATGCTTCACCATGTTACACGTAGAGATCATGTTCTAGGTAAACAACTAATAAACCTGTCACTTTTGCATATCCTGAAAGCATGTCAAAACACTGCAATATTTGTGCATTTAGAGATATTGTTTAGGCTTCTGATTCTGCACCATTCTGCATTTTTTTTGCATTAGATATCATGTCCTTAGTATTTCATCTCATTCGTTTAAGCACACCTAGCCTAATTACTGGGGGAAAAAACTTCATTCAATCCTCGCAATTAGCTGATAATAAGTTTGTATTCTGAACACCTAGAACATCATGTTTAGGTAATACAATGTTGAACAACTCTCCTCTAAGTAATTTTGGTAATCGGTATATACTATCTCACACCTAGGAAAGCCTTAGGTGATTAATTTGTCTAAAACTGGAAATCTGCCTTCCTGTATATGGTGCTCAATGCTTAAAAGGTTTCACATCAATAGGCAAATTGAATAAGACCCCTTTTCTGAGTTATAAAAATAGGTCTGCATATCTGTTTATATTCCGAACTCACCTAGACACCATGTCTTAGGATTCTGAATTTAAACACTGCCCGTAACTGTGTTTGAGTCGTGGTGTCTAATTGTATCGCTTGTGGAGGTAAACTTGAGCCTTTACTTGCTTTTCTATGTTCCCATTAACTGCATTCCTATATGCTTTTGTTTGTCGCCCTAGCATTTTTCCTTTAAACCTGAGGGTCTGCCTAGAACTTCCCTTATAGGTAGAAGTCCTAAACTCCTCCGGGACTATTAAGAAGGGGTGGGAAAGGGTAGAATATGGATATGATGACTGATGCGCTAATACCACGTGTAGCCCTTCTTTGAGGAGTGTCATGTCGGGTATTGCATTGATGTGATCCATATTATCACAAACCTAGGATATCATTTACTTTACATGCTTAGATTGTAACCCTTTTCAAAACTTAGCTTTTTCCCTAATTTTTTTCAAACACCTTGCATGCTTAAGATTTAAATCCCTTCTTATTTGAGCCTTTATTTGTTTGTCTGCTAAACCGTACAAATTCACAATAGTTATTTGGCCGGGAACCACTCTTGTGGATCTTGAGGGGTGCCTAACACTTTCCCCTTAGGATGATTTCAAGATCTTACCCTATCTTTGGTTAACAACTTAGTTATAGATAACCCCATTAGTTGCCCTAAAGCACCTTTAAAATCGTTACCCCCTCTCCCAAAAGGAAAGAGTTGTCTCAACCCAAAAATGTCATAAACCCCGATCTACGCGAGGAAAAAGGGGGCGCAACAACTGAGACAATAAATATAAAGCAAGAAGGAAACCTAAAAAAATAATTAAGTAATGCAACAATAATGAAATAACTCAGCCGCCTTTTCCAGGCCTCAACCATAACCAATTCTCAACTAAGTTTCCAAATTTCCAAACTTTAACTTTAAATAAAAGTAGTGCCAAAATATGAAAAATAGTAATATAAAATAGTAAGTTTTCAAATCTTTGTTTTTCCTTGAAAATCAGTAAAAAATATATAAATGTCCTCCCTTATCGCTCTTTGTTGCAGCGTGCGACCCGCTCCCACCTGTCCACCCTTATTGCTCCTCCCTAAATATATCACCCTTATTACTCCTGTTGCGGCGTGCAACCTGATCCCTCTTGTCCACCCTTATTACTCATTGTTGCAGCGTGCAACCCGCTCCCACCAGACATATCATATCAATTTATTCATAAATTTCACAATTCATGCCAAGCATCTCATAATACTTTTATTTCCAAAATTTCAAACAGAATACAGTATAGCTCGTAAGCTTCAACCAATATCATTTCACAATAAAACTAACCAGAATATATGTAAACACCGTAACACTATCAACCCAGCTCAGTCTTTATGTACCGTGATAAAATCAAGAGAACAACCACCACTTTTAATACACTTGCCACAACAATTGGCAACAATCAATTGAAACCAAACAACCACGTAAACCTCAATAATCATAAAACAGTTAAACTGCAATTCTCATAACTTCCTCAATATTATAAAAAATGAAACCAACAGGAACATAAATATATATATATATATATATTGGTTGTTTGTTTGGTTCCCTTGTGGTACAAAACGGTTGAGTAGTTTGGCATTGTTTTTACGATATATATATATTTAACAATGCTCCTCACCTCACCTACTCAACCGTTTTGTACCACAAGGGAACCAAACAAACAACCAATACTCTTTCCAAAATAACCACAGTAATATTTAACAACAAAATAAACAAGTCAACTAGTCATACAAACAATAATGAACAAAGAACAATTAAGGCAAACATCAATTAAGTTGGGAACGGAAAAGGGATCATGTTTATCAGGAAAATTGGGTGGTGCATAGATACTCCTCACCTCACCTATACACAACGCCCATGCATTTCACATAGCAAACAAGTGGGGATTCCTATTCCCTCAAGTCAAAGTTAGACCAAACACTTACCTCAATTCCGCAAGCCACTCACTACTCAATTACAACTTTTCCTTTAGAATCTTGCTCTAACTTGCTCGAATCTAATCATAATTAACTCAATATTATTAATTAAGGCTAAAGGAACTACCTTTATTGAAAATTATAACTTTTCCTAAGTTTTCTAAAAAAAAGTGAAAACACGACCCCGGGCATGCTTGGTCCACTCGGGGTTCAGACCAAATTACGTTTATCCATTCACCCACGAACCCAAATATACAATTAGTTTCGAAATCTGACCTCAATTCGAGGTAAAGATTCAATTTTTATAAAATTCCCTAATTCTACCCAAACCCTCAATTTTTATCATGAAAATTCTTAGTTTTTGATTTAAAAGTGATGAAAAATAATGAGTAATTGAAAGAGTAAAGTTTAGAATTGATTACCTATGACTTGGGAATGATATTTGGTGAATAAATTTGTTCCTAGGGCTGTGGGGTTCGAAAATTTGAAGAAGAAGAAGAAGAAGTCTACCTATTTTATATATATTTTTCTGCCAGCCATTCTGCCTCGTTTCTCGTGCCAAATGATCCTGAAACTTGATTTTTATGTCTCCAATGGATTCCTTGTGAAATTCTAATCAAGTTAGGCTTTTGAATCACTCAATTTGACCTTATAATGAAGGAGATGCGTAGATTTTAATATTTGCAAATAGTGCAGATTTTTAATACGTCGTCAGTGGCAAATTTCGTAATTAACCTTATAAATCTGGCAACCTTAGTAAAATTCCCATAAAATCCTCATACGATGTCCAAATTCGATGATTCTTTTTGTTATGGGTCTGTAATTACGATACAGATCTAATACTTCATTCAAAACATAAATTGGAGCTCATTTGTTCAATATGATATCATTTATGCTTGAAGAAACGACGTCGAAGCATAAGAAAGAACGAGCGCAACACAACCCAAACCTATTTGAAACTCACCCGAGCCCTCGGGGATCTAAACCTAACATTCACGCAAGTCTAAAAGCATCATACAAACTTGCTCGTGCGATCAAATCATGAAAATAACATGTAAAATTATGAATTAAATCTCAAAACTCATTATTTTTCTCAAGAACACTTAAAGTTCATTATTTATCAACCACGTCAAATAAATTCTGATTCTCACCAAATTTCGCAGACAAGTCTTAAATATCATAACAAACCTTTTATCGAGCTCCAGAACCAAAATACGGGCCTGATACCAACGATTTCAAACGTTAATTTATTTCTTTATTTCATTAATAATTCAGCAAAACAATTTCTTTCAAAAAATAATTTCTAAGGCTTGGGACCTCGGAATTCAATTTCGGGCATACGCCCAAGTCCCATATTTTACTGCGGACCTCCAGGGATCATCGAAACACAAATCCGAGTCGTCTATTCAAAATGTTGACTCAAGTCAACCAAAACCAAATTTTTAATTCTAAAAATTATTATTTCTTATATTTTCACATAAAAGCTTGTCAGTTTCACGCCCGGACTGCGCACGCAAATCGAGATATTTAAAATTAAACTTTAGGTATATTAAGCCTAGAACAGAGTCTAACTTCATAAAATGACTCCTTGGGTCATCGCACATTCTAGGACAGACGGATGTTGATTCAAGACCCGATGTTATTCAAGATGTAACGACCCGGTTTGTCGTTACGTAGATTCTGCATTATAATTACTGCATTTGACTTGTTATAGATTGATTATACCGTTATTGATGTGTTAGAGTTGATAAGCTTGAAATCAAAATGGTTGTAGTGAGAGTTTAGCCACTTAGTCTTTAAAAATAGCCTCGAAGTTAGAAAAGTCAACTGAGAGTTGACTTATCGGTAAACAACCTCGGAATGCAAATTTTATTGCTCGGATAGCTTCGTTAGGTGATTTGGGACTTAGGAGTGTGTTCAGAATAATTTTGTGATGTCCGGTGTAGAATTAGGCTTGAATTGGCGAAAGTTAGTTTTTGGCGATTTTCGGTCGCCAGTGAATAGGCTATCGGGGTTGGAATAGAATTCCGACAGTTGGAGAAGGTTTGTAAAATCATTTTGGATGTTCCTACAAAATTTCAAGTCAATCGGAGTTGTTTTGGATAGTTTCGGCATCATTGGTGGATTTTAGAAATTTCAAAGTTCTTAGGCTTGAATCCGATGTGATTTTGGTGTTTTGATGTTAATTTTAGTGTTTTGAGAGTGCAACTAAGTTAGAATGATCATATGTGATGGGTTGGTATAGTTGGTTGGGGTCCCGAGGGGCTCGGGATTTATTTCGGGTCATTAACGGACTCATTTGGACTTGAATAGATTGCTAGTTTTCTGGTGTTTCCACAACAGCAATTTTTTCACTGCGATCGCGGAGAGTTAAGTGTGGGGCAGTCTCATTTGTGTTGTGCGATCGCGAACAATGGCATGCGATCGCGGAGAAGGGGGAGAGGGGCCCAGTGCGATCGCGTGTGCCAGGGTGCGATCGCGTAGAGTGTTTGGGCGCGTGGGGTTGGCTGGCAAAATGCATTGTGCGATCGCGTGCACAGTGTTGCGGTCACGAAGGAGGAAAGGGAGTGTGTTGTGCGATCGCGTGTCATTGACCGCGATCGCGGAGAGTAATACACTGGGCATATTTAAATAAACCCTTCCACGACCTAAACCTTTTTTACACTATTTTTGTACGGACAAAGAGCTCTTGAGGCAATTTTTGAAGAGGAAAATCAGTGTTCTTCATAGAGGTAAGTATTTTGATCATTAAAACTCAATTATAGGTGATTAAGGAGCATAATCCTAGTGTTTAATTCATGAAAACCGGTAGAAAGATTTGGGTTTAGGGCTTGAGATTATGAGACCTTTAGGGGTCGATTTGAGGGGTCAAACGAACTCCAATTTTGGTGTTCTTTATATATACAGGCTCGTGAGAGTACGAAGAACATTTTGGTATAAAAATTTCTGAGTTTCGGTACGCAAGCCTGGGGGTCGGGTTTTGACCGAATTCGGATATTTGAGCTAAATTCGATATTTTTCAATTGGAATTTATTCCTTGAGCATAATTGATGATAAAAATCTGAACTTGGTAGATTTGGAGCATCCGGAAGTTGATTCGAAAGGCAAACACATTGCGAAGTAGTTTCGGGCTAGTTTGAGGTAAGTAATGTCGTTAAATCCTGTCCTGAGGGTATGAAACCCCGGACTATGCACCCTTTCACGGGTTTTGAAATGCAAAGGTTGAAACTTTGGAAACATCCTTCCTATTTAGGCGACTATTGAGTTGCTAAACCGATTTTTAAGCCTATACTTAATTAGTATTATTATATTATGATATGATTTGGGTTGTAAGCCATGTTTGAGGCCTAGTGCCGACTTGTTTACCCCTTGGGGGTTTTGTTTACTATATTTTCCTCACTGATATGTTATGATTTTACACCCAGTCTTTTCCTATGAAATTGTTTTGACACTCTGAGTATTTTGATACTAGTTATTGAAAAATGAAACACTGTTTTGGGTCGAGAACCCAATATATTTATGGACTAAGGGCAAATTGAGAGTGTCTGACTGAGGGAGGCTTTCAGGCCTATATTGTGAGGAGGCTTTCAGGCCTTATATGAGGTAGGCTTTCAGGCCTTTATTGTGAGGAGGATTTCAGGCTTATATTGTGAGGAGGCTTTCAGGCCTTATATGAGGGAGGCTTTTAGGCCTATATTGTGAGGAGGCTTTCAGGCCTTATGTTGTTATAGCGCTTGGGCTGTAGGAGCCCCTCCGGAGTCTGTACACACCCCCCAGTGAGCGCAGGTACCTATTGAGTGATGATTATTGCCCGCAGGGCTGATACTGAGTGATGATTATTGCCTGCGGGGCTGTTACTGAGTGATTGTAAGAATGCCTAATAAAGAAATTATTACGAGAAACGGTTATGGCCTGAGGGGCAATTTTATGAAGATTTTTATTGAGTTTTCGAACTATGATTTACTTCATTTTCAAACTGGTTTCACTGAGAATTTTACTGAGATATACTGATATTACACTTGTTTCAAAGGATTTCTAAAAACTAATTTTTGAACTCATGTATTTGATGAATATTATCTGGTGACTTGGTGTTTTACTGGCTTTTGTGAATTGGTGTATATGTACTGTGTGTTTTATAATTCTTAGACTGTGATTTATTTTCATTACTATTGAGTTGGCGTACTCATAAGACTCCATGTTCCTCTGTGCACAGATCCAGGTACCGATTTGGAGCAGTAGCTGCCTTGTTCGTTAGCAGCAGTTCACGGGATTTCGAGGTAGCTGTCCAGCGTCCACAGCTTCTCCACTTCCCTTCCTTATTTAGTTTTAGCATTTGATTCAGAGGCATATATATTATAGTTTTAGCAGAGTTAGATTTATTTATTCTTAGATGCTCATGACTATTGACTCCAGTCTTGGGAGGTTTTGTTTAGACTATTATTGGGATGCTAAGACTAAATTACCATATTCTATGCTTGGTTGCATGCTTATTATTAAATTGTGAACGCTTATAATTGAACAAATGCATAGTAAAGTGATGGTTGGCTAGCCTAGTTCCACAATAGGTGTCATCACGGCCTGTTAGGATTTGGGGTCGTGACACAAGAGCTATAAGAATGAAAACATCACGACACCTACTGAAGAACTCGAAGCTGTAGTGCTATTTAAACATTGGCCAGAAAGAAAAGTTTGCATCGGAGCAAACCTAAGCCTAGAAATAAAAGATAAGTTAATTAAATTTTTAAAAGCTAACGCAGATTGCTTTGCTTGGTCACATTCAGATATGACAGGTATACCACCAGAGGTGATGACCCACAAACTGAATGAGGACCCATCATACACATTTATTAAGTAGAAGAAGAGGAAGCAAGGATCCTTCAAAAATCAAGTGATCCAGGATGAGGTACAAAAGCTTTTGAAAATTGGGTCAAAACGAGAGGTAAAGTTGTAAGGACCCGTAAAATCCTTAACCAAAAAAAGAAAAAAAAAACTCGGGATTTCGTAGTGCCAAGTTAGATTCCTGCATTATCATAGTAGAAATTCTTCGCGGCTCGCAAGCTCGCCACGGTTCGGACTTTTTAGATCGAAAAGTACCTTGCGGACTGAGAAGAAAATGTTTCTCAGATTTACGCATTTTTGCGGCCCATTATGTGGTCGCATAATCACTCCGTGGATTGCATAATGGCCGCAGAGTGAAGCAGAAAATTTGGCCAAATTGAGGCCAGTTTTGCGGTCGATTATGCGATCGCATAATCACTATGCGGACCGCACATTGGCCGCATAATATCTCGGGGTTTTCGCGAAGGGAGTTCTGCGGTGCACTATGCGACCGCAGAACAGGTATGCTTACCGCATAGTGGTCGCATACACAGTTAGAAAATTCAACTTCCTGAGGCCATTTCTGCGGTCACTTTGCGGACCGCATAACCATTATGCGGTCGCATATGCGATCACAAACCTGAGTCGGGGCACCCATTTTTTCAATTTAAAACCCGACCCCCATTCCGTTAAAACACCCCCTTAAGCCATTTTTCATCACATTTCCTGATATTTTCTAGAGTGAGAAGAGAGAGTTCTAGAAGGAGGACCTAATTTTCATCAAAGTGATATTCAATCATCACCTAAGCCTGGAAGTATTCAAGTAGGGCACCAAATTCTTCATCCTAAAAGGTAAGACTTCATCACCCCAACTCTTAATTCCAATCACAGCTATAATGGGGTACTAGTGGGATACTTCATAGGAATGGGGGAGGGGGGAGATTACATTGCATACATGTAAGATAAAAGGGTGTAGGCAGAATTTAAGCTAGGAATGAAGATGAATGAGTTATGGAAGATGAAACCTCCCATAAAAATGACCTTAAAACCTTAATACACCTTTAAGTATTTGATAAAATGCTCAAGTGAGCTAAAACCATGAATGTCTTCCTAATTTTAGTTCAACTTGTTATATTGCTAAAAATAGATTGAGGTTGCTAAGAGTTCCGGATAATTGTAGACTCAAAGAAGCTCAATTAAGGTATGTAGGGCTAACCATCTTCCTCTTAGAATCGAACTCATGGCATTCGAATAATTGGCGTAAGCTCCGACTTGACCATGCTAGAATTGATTGCCATAATGTGTTGGGTTGAAAGATTTATGTTCCATAACTGTTCTAAGTGTTTACTATGAAATCATGCTATTTGAGAATGTGATTATGATCTCCAAACTCTTTCCTTTATGTGTGCAATGCCTTACATGATAGTACTTATCGACATGGTTGATGATGTTATTTGAACAAATAAAAAGGGGAAGACTTAAATTGTAAAATGTGAAACGGGGTTGTTTGTGACATGTAATGGAAGATGGGAAAGAAATTGTGAATTGAGTGAATAATTGAAATAGGTTATGTCCCAAGTGAGATGGCTTAGCCGATCGGGCCGAGATCAGACGCCATATTGTACACATGGTGGCATTTGTGTTGGAATTGTTGATCTAAATTTCAGATATGGATATGTCTCACTTGGGATGGCTTAGCCAGTCGGGCCGAGACCGGACTCCGTGTAAAAACACGGTGGAATTATGAGTTGTGGCACTTGGCACTAAGGATTATTAACCTAAAAAGATGGAAAGACTGAATTGGAAACTATGTGATCCTTACTTGGTGTGTCTTTGTATTTCTGTGAATCATTATTTGATTATTATGGTTGCCTTCTCTTTATTTCATTGTTCATTCTTCTAAGATTGGTGTTTGCCTTACATACTAGTACTATTCGACAGTACTAACATCTCTTTTGCCGGGGGCGCTACATCTTTGAATGGATGTAGGTGGTCCCATCGCAGATAGCGCTAATCGCCGATAGTGGTGCCCTCTCTCCTTCTCCTCACGGTAGTCTTTGTTAGCCCTGTTTCTTTCTGGGGTCATGTGTGGTATATGTTGTTCTTCTTTTGTATAAGTCACCACATTTTGAGGTATAGTTGGGACCTTGTTAACGACATTGTCAGTTTTGTCTTATGTATCTTAAGAGGCTTCGTAGACGTTTATGTGGGTCATGTATGGGTGTCGGGGTGGTCATCGGATCAAGTTGTATTTTGAAACCCTTTTTCCAATAAAATGTACATTGTAAGTACTATTGGAACTTAATTGTGGCACAATGTTATATAATGAAAAATGGACTGGCAACAGTTATGCATGTATATCTGGTCCCTTCCCTGTTTAACAAATGATAATGCGCCCCCTTTTTTGAGTCTTAATGGGTCGGACTGGATAGACCTAATAGGCTTGCTCGACCGGGTTCACTCGGTTGAGCGCCGATCGCGCTCCCCGAGGTTGGTGCGTGACAAAAGTACCCAGACCGGTTAGCTAATACTGTGGTAGTTCCAAAAATGAATGGGAAATGGCGAGTTTGCGTAGATTATAATGATTTAAATAAAGCTTTTCCTAAAGATTCGTTTCCTTTGCTGCATATAGATCAACTAATTTATTCTACCGCAGGATATGAGTTGTTACATTTTTTAGATGCATATTCAAGTTATATTCAAATAAAGATGGATCCTCTAGATGAAGAAAAAACTTCATGTATCACATACATGAGGACTTACTATTACAAAGTGCCCTTTGGTCTAAAAAATGTTGGAGCCACGAACCAAAGATTGTTGACTAAGATGTTCCAAGAACATATGAGAAAGACTACGGAAGTATATATTGATGATATTTTAGTCAAGTTAGCACAAGCAGGAGATCATTTTCAACACCTGTCAGTCACTTTCAAAATTCTCCGCAAATACAATATGAAGCTAAATCCAGAAAAATGTGCTTTTGGCGTGGCTTCAGGTAAGCTTTTAGGTTTTCTTGTTTCTAACAGGGGTATTGAAGTGAATCTAGTGCAAATCAAAGTTACTGAGGAAATACCGGTTGTACTCACAAGCAAAAAAGAAGTGCAGATATTAACAGGAAGAATAGCAGCCTTGGGGAGGTTTATTTCAAGATCATCAGAAAAGAGTTTTAAATTCTTTTCAGTATTGAGAAAGCAAAATCAATGAATGGACTAACGAATTCCAACAAGCCCTAAAGGACCTAAAATGATATTTTTCAAATTTGCCTCTGCTAGGCAAACAAAAAGACGGAGAAAGGCTGCTTATTTATCTTGCCGTATCGGAAGTGGCGGTAAGCGCGGTGTCGGTACGAGAATATAAAGGTAAACAGTCTCCAGTTTATTATGTTAGTAAATCTTTGTTAGATGTTGAGGCCCGATATCCTCACTTAGAAAAACTTTCTCTAGCATTAATTATGGCATCTAGAAAATTGAGACCTTATTTTCAATGTCGTCTTATCTCTGTAATAACTGCTTTTCCCCTAACGAATATACTGCATAAACAAGAACTATCTGGTAGGTTAGCTAAGGGGTCAATAGAACTCAGTGAGCACGATATCATATATCAGCCCAGAACTGCAATAGAATCGCAGGTTTTAGCAGAATTCGTAGCAGATTTTAGCACGAATTTAGTTCCTGAAGTAGAAAAGGAATTACAGGTATTTACCGGATCTAATATGGGGACTTGGATTTTATTTACCAATGGTTCCTCGAATGTTAAAGGAGCGGGCTTAGGTATTGTTCTAATTCCGCCTTCAGGGAGAATAATAAGACAAGCAATAAAATGTTATCTCGTCACTAACAATGAAGCGCAACACGAAGTTGTGATTGCAGGTTTAGAACTAGCACGAGAACTTGGTATAGAACAAATTGTAATCAAAAGTGACTCGCAACTAGTAGTTAACCAGATGCAGGGGACTTACATAGCAAGAGAGGCACGAATGCAATAATATCTAGAAAAGGTACGAGAATTAGTTATATAATTTCAGTTGTGGAACACCGTACAAATACCCAGGGAGGAGAATGCAGAAGCAGATGCGTTGGCGAATCTCGCGTTTGTTGCGGAAATAACAAATGTAGAAAATGCCATTGTAATACATTTGTTTCATTCAGCACTCGACCAAGACAAGAATGAGGTAAATTTTGATAATCTAACTTACGATTGGAGGAACGAATTTGTTAACTTTTTGCAGTACGGAATTTTACCCGAAGACAAGAAAAAGTCTCAGTTACTTCACCAAAACGTCGTCTGGTATTGCTTAATTCGTGGAATTTTATACTGAAAGATGTTTGTTGGACCTTTAACACGGTGTGTCGGGCCTATACAAATGGAATATAATGATGAGGGAAGTACACGAGGGACTGCGGCAATCACGTTGGGGAAAGATCATTGGTAAAAGCCTCTAATAAGAGCAGGATATTGCCAATAATGGAAGAAGAAGCAGAAAACTTTGTAGCCAGGTGCGATAAGTGTCAACGATATGCTAATAGAATGCACTGCCCAACAGAACTGTTGCATTCAGTTATTTCGCCGTGACTTTTCATGAAATAAATCATGGATATCGTAGGTATGTTACCTCAAGCCAAAGGAAAGGTATGATTTCTCTTAATTTTAACAGATTATATTTTCAAAATGGGTAGAAGTAGGAGCTTTCAAACATGTGTGAGAAAAGGAAGTTAGGGACTTTATTTAGCGAAACATTATCTGCCGGTTCGGAGTTCCAAAAGAAATCGCGCGTGAAAATGGCCCACAGTTCATAGGCATGAGTATCACAAAATTCTTTCAGAGTTGGCAGATTAAACGGATTACATCCGCACCTTACCATCCTGTAGACAATGGGCAAGCTGAGTCAACAAACAAAATTATTGTTAATAACTTAAATAAGAGATTATAAGAACCATAAGGCAAAGGTCCAGAAGTGTTACCAGGGGTATTGTGAGCTTATCGAACGACAACAAAAACAAACACGCACGAGACTCCATTTTCACTTGTCTATGGCACTGAAGACTTAATCTCAGTAGAAATAGGTGAACCAAGTACGAGATATACACATGCTACTGAGGAGTTAAATGAAGAAGAGATGCGAATGAATTTGGATTTACTAGAAGAAAGGATAAGGACGGCGACTCAAAAACAGATGATTGCGCAATATTAAAACAGGAAAGCTAATCTGAGATATTTCAAGATTAGGGACTTCATCCTCAAAAAGGTGTTTCAATCAACAAAAACGGCTAATGAGGGAAAATTAAGTCCGAATTGGGTAGGCCTTTATAAGGTTCGAGGCATCACTGGAAAAGGAGCATATGAGTTGGAAACCATGGATGGAAAGATACTACCATCAAACTGGAACGTTGTTCATCTAAAGAAGTATTACTTTTAGACGAATGAAGTACCAATGGGCAGGTATCACTCGGATACGATTTTATTCTTTTGAATTTTACTAACAATATTAGATAAAGCTAGCCCGTATCAAATGGTGATATTAGACCCAAAAGACACGCGTAATACTAAATAATTCCCGGTCTAGGTTGAAGCCTTTCTGATGGAAAAAGAGGTTATGCAGTCATCATCTAAATATATATCTCTAAGTCCCGTTTGTATTTTCCTTTTCAGGGAATGGACCAAAATGAAGGAGTAATCTAGTGTACGAGATTCCATGCTTTAAATCTCTAACACTGGGGGGGGGGGGGGGGGGGACTATGCATATAGAAGGAATCAAAAAGCCCGAAACAAAAACCTTGAAGAAACCTTGGAAAGGTGTGAACTCGCGAAAAGGATACAATAAACATTCCATGTCCCTACGAGTTTTAGGGTAAGGCCAAAATTTGTTCACGGGATAATAAACCCGATTTTGTCTCTTAAAATCTGCTATAATGAAAGCAGTTATAAAAGTGTTGTACGAATAATTATGAAAATGATGTACGAAAGTTGTTTGAAAGATTAAAGTATAAAACCTCCTCAAATTATTCTTTTTTCATTTCTAGTCCGTTTTTCATATATTTACACCAATATGAAGACGAGACATCATCTTCATCAGTATTGTTAACATAAAAGGGTCCTCTTTTATGAAAACCCGTGTTTATTAAAGTCACAGACTGTTAAAGCATTTTTAAATGCAAGGAAAAAGCTCAAATATCAAAGAGCAGAATAAACAGTAAAAGTAGCCGAAACATATATATATATATATAAAAGAAGACAGGGGTAATCAAAAAACAACCTTCCCAAAAACAAAAAGTTGTTAAGAGCAAAGCAACAAACTAAAAGTTAATTTAAAAAAAAGCAGGAGGAAACTATGGAGCATCATCCATGGGAGCATCATCAACGGGAGAAGAAGGATTAACTTGAGAAGAAGAGGCTTGAACATCAGCCCTATCAGGAACAAGTCCATTTCCATCACCCTCGGGACTTTCAGGTGAGAAAACGTTTTGACGTTGCTGAGTTTTATCGATTGCTTCTTTTGCCTTAGCAATCTCAGCATTAAGGTCAAAACCCTCCTGGTTGGCATAAATTAGAGTCTTGAGGTGAGTGTTTAGGAAAGCCCAGCTCACATCCAATGATAGCTATCCTCAAGAATCTCATAATCCTTCTCCCACTGGTCAATCTTAGCTCTCATCTCTTCTTTTTCTGTTTTAGAGGCATCATAAGTTGTCTTCAAAGAAGCGAGAGAACTTTCCAAGAACTGAATCTTATTAGTAGAGGCGCATATATCTTCCTGAACTTGAGTAAGTGTTTGAACCAATTCTCCCGCATAAACCTCTTTTTGATTTAGGATTTTTTTCAAACTCCTTATTTCTTCAGCTGCCTTGAAAAGTTGTTCAACAAAGGAGGATTCAAGTATATCCTTATCCTGAAGATTTTTCAATTGCTAATTCAGCGGCGATCAATCTCATATGTTGTACCAAAGCATTCTTCTCTTCCGCCATAACTTCTTTTTCCAGTTGAAGACCTTCAAAATATTCCTTCGAGTTATCAGTTTCGGTGTGTACATCTATAACTTGCTGGTCCACCTGAGAGACTCTTTTCATAAGCTTTGTGCCATTAAGTTGATCTGCTAAAAATGATAAAGAATTGTGAATGATAAAGGGAAAAGAAAGGAAATACAATTAATCTTGTAACTTCAAGGAAGAATGAACGATATCATTCATTAATGTAGTGAGCTATGGCTTTCTAACTTCATATTCTCTACGGAACCTAGCAGAGGTTTCAACCACACATCGGCTTGACCAGATTTTCTTAATAATTTACCTTCAAAAGGAACCTCAAAAACAACTCTTTTTATTTCCCTCATGCTGCTAGAAAGTTCGGACTCTGCATGAGAAGCAATCACGGGAATAGTAGACGAAGTAGAAGCAACCACGGGAATGACAGCAAGAGTACCATCAGGAAGGACACAGGGGGGGGGGGGGTTAATGGAAACTGAGACTAGAAGGGAAGCAAGGGGAAATACTTCAGAAATAGATCCAAAAAGCTTCATCACCCTCGAAGTCATGATCAAACAATCTATGAACAGAACCTGGGGGAGGATCAGCAACATCTTCATCAGAAATCACTAAAGGGGCACTATCTGGCTCATATGTGAGTCTAAAAGGGATTGAACTTGATGGAGAATCATGAGAAGGAGTAGTTTCATCATTAGAAATCATGATTCTCATGACGCGCGACCTTTACATTAGAGAACCCTCCTATGTTTCTTCTTCGCCAGCAGAGCCATGGGCTCCGTCTGTTTTCTCTTTTGAAGAAGAAGCACTTAAAATCCTTTCCTAGCCAAGAGTCACGGAAAGCCTAGTTTATGGAAAGATGTGGGACTAATTCCACGAATAGGAAACCCTAGTAAAAAGGGAAGGATGAGAAATCTTAAAACCAACAATGAAGGGAAAAGGAAAAGCAATGAAGGTAAAAAGTACCATGCGTCTTCACTTTCCAACCAAATCTTTGAGAAAGGTATTCCAAGACCTTTTCTCCATAGGCGCATCAGTTAACATCTTATATACCCAAGCACAGAAGTTGGGAACTTCATCAAATACTTCCATAGTTGCTGAAAAAGTGGATATATTATTATATGGAGTTTTTTTAAGGCATATAAAAAAAAACTTACGTGCAAAATTCCATTTCTGCGGGAAAGGCATGATTTCTGCACCCACTAATGCACTAGCGGGAGCAACAAAACAAGCGTACCAGCCAAGGTCTCGATCGTCTTCAAGGCTAAACAACACTCTCTTACTTCTAGCCACGAGAGTAAAAACTCCTTCACGAAACAATTTAGGGGAGTAAATATGAAGCAAGTGTCGAAAAGTGAAAGGCATGGAAATCGAATCTGATAAATAACGAAGGCATGCAATAACCCTCCAAACTATGGGGCCAATTCGTCCAAGACACATGTTCAAATAATGACAGAATTCAATGATTACTGGGTAAATATGTGGTTTGAACCCTAAAGCAAAATGGTAGGTGTAGACAAAGGAAAAATTGACTTGGTATGAAGTAATTCTTTGGTTGGCACCAGGGACTAAAACTGGAAAATCTGGTTTCCAGTAACATTCTCTTCGAACCACGGAGAGAAAGCCAGCAGTAATTAAACTTGGATAAAGATCAGCAGGATTGAGGGAGGTTATAGAAGAAACCTGATTCCTTGTGGTTTCACGATCAGTTGCAAAAGAAAATTCTTGAGGAACAATCTCTGCAACTGTGGATTCGCGCACTGGATCATTTAAATCTCTATTACTAGAAGAAGATCCAGGGGTTAAAGGAGCCCTAGGTCTGGAAGAAGACGACTTGGCAACTACCCTGGGAAGAAGAACCACGATTAGATAGTGAACCAAGACTACGAAGTCTACCACCTCTCCTACTTCTAGTAGGGACAGTAGAAAGAGAAAGTTCATAAACAATCACAACCTTACGGGGGTCTAGTGTAGAAGAAGACATGGTTGTCCAAAGGAATAATGAAAGAGCGGATGCAAAAATACAAAGAAAAAGTAATGTGGTAGATACTGAAGAAGGAAGACTCCAAGAGATAAAAAAGAAATGAAGTAATTATAAGAAGACACGACCATCATTAAAATAGGTCATTATGAAGTGTCATAATGGAACCGTCACTTCCTGATCGACGCAGCCACAGAAAACCCCTAAAAATGCTGAAAAATTGCAGGGCCAATTGTTATAAGCCATGTGGCATGGGCATTAAATAGACGTGACGTACGTCACATCGGTTCTGAAGGGGACACGATGACACTCAAAAACGATGTCAAAGAATTTCTGCCATAAAAGCTTACCACTTCCCGAATATTTAGTTGGAAAATATTCAGAAAGTGGGTGGACTATCTGTATTGGTGGAAAAAATACATTACACGTGGAATGTTAGTAAGATGACGAAGCATGACGCATGGAACAATGGCATATCAACAAGTGGCACTCTCTATTAATAAAATTAAGAATACATGTGACGACCCAGCCGGTCATTTTGCGTATTACGACCCAGTTCCCTTAAATGAAACCTTCCATAGCAGCTACTCATGCTTTATGACTTGCGGGAGCGGGTGGTTTGGGATTTGGAAATGATTTGAGTGGTTTAGGAACACTTGGTTCCTTAAGGTTGGCCTATTTGGCCAAGTTTGACTTCGATCAACATTTTGAGCAAACGACCTCGGAATTGAGTTCTGACAGCTCCAGTAGCTCCATATGATGATTTCGAACTTGGGCGTATGTTCGGATCGGGTTTCTGACGACCCGGGAGCATTTCGACGCCCGAAATGGAAATTAAGATTTCCTTAAGTTTGGAATTTGGCTTGAAATGGGACTTTATGCTATCGAAGTCCGAACGGAATTCTGGGATCGGGAATAGTTTCGTATAGTCATTTATGAATCGTCTGCAAAATTTGAGGTCATTCCGAGTAGTATAGACCCGTTCGGCACAATGAAATGAATTCTAGAAATTTCAAAGTTACTAAGTTATGATTTCAGGGGTTTTGGAGAGTGATTTTGAGTTTTAGCGATGTTATGAGTGTTCTATAGGCTCGAGCAAGTCCGTATAATGATTTGGGACCTGTTGGTATGTTTTGACGGGGGCTCGAGTGGGCCCAGGTGCCTCCCGGACCCCGCACGAGGCCAAAAACCAGCAAAAATGTGCAGCTACTTCTGGTGTGACCGCACATGCGGTCTCTCAGTCGCAGGTGCGAGTCCTCACCTGCGGTCCAGCCTTTGCAGGTGTGACCCCCATCGCAGGCGCGACCCTTCTTCTGCAGGAGAGGGACCGCTGGTGCGGACTCCTTCTCCGTAGGTGCGATGCCCAGGGTCCCAAGCCCTTTTCCGCAGGGGCGATGATGTTCTCGCAGGTGCGAGACCACACCTACGGTCCCAAGGTCGCAGGTGCGGAAATCACTGTTGCCAGCCCCTTTAAATGTCCAAAAATACGGGTTTTCTTCATTTTTATCCACCATCAACCTCCATTAGATAGCATCCAAGTTTGAGCAACACCTCCCATGACCACCCATTGTAGAGGTAAGTAATTCTCTTCTATTTTTCACTATTATGCATAGAATTCAACGGGTTTAATCCTTAAAGAATCAAAAACCATAAAATTTGGATAGAAATTCTAGGGCTTTGAATAAATTGGTGAATTATTCATTTGAGTCTATGAATCCTTGAATAAATCACATAACTTCGATCCTTAGACTTCGGGTAGGTGATTCCTTCAAGAATTTTCGAAATCCAAATGTGTGGGCCCGGGGTCAAAATTCCGAAAATGGTCAAGAATGCTTAATTTTAGGATTTCCTGTTTATTCTTCTTCTTGGAACCTCAATTAATTCAATTATACCATGTTTGGTTAGTTGCGAGCCATCGAGGGTGAATTTCGGAGATTCGGGCGCATCCTTGATCCGATGGGTGATATCGTCACGAGGTGAGTCTCCTTTCCAAACTTGTAAGGGGGAAATGTCCCCGTAAATTCCTTGTTTGCTATGTGTACATGTTGAGGGGGCCGCGTACGTACCAAGTGACGAGAGTCCGT
>ML287360.1:0-73074 GCA_005239495.1 Nicotiana undulata
ACGGTGTAATCGTCTACGCCTCAGATAAAATGAAGTTAAATCTTCAAACAAGATGAAGTCATTTGCTTAGACGGTGTAATGTCTTTGCTTCAGAAAAAATGAATCTTTGGCCCAGACAGTGTAATCGTCTATGCATCAGATAATTTAAATCTTCGAACAAGATGACGTCTTTAGCTCAACCGGTGTAATGGTCTTTGCCGCGAACTTTTAATGGTTTTTGCTGTGAGCTTTTAAAAAAATAATCTTGACTACGAACTTTTAAAGGTCTTCTTCATGCACAGATCATCTCGTTAAATAAGAAGACACCCTTCTTGTTTCACCTACAAAAATGGACAATAGAATAAAGAAAGCACAAGAAAAAAAAAATACCTTCGTACCAATACTTTCGAGTCCACAAAACTAGACTCAAATGACTTGCAAATACTCCAAACTGATGCTTACAAATTGGAGAGTACGCATCCTTATATAGATTTCTCAAAGCAGCTGGACACAAATTAGTTTCGATGTGGGATGCTAATTATTGTCGAACTCCTGGAGGGATACAACTTGCTAATGGCGGTGGAATTGCCAATTTCGTATCGAATTTGGACTGTGTCTTGCAGATATTGTTTCCTGTTGGTTAATAAAAGAGTGAAACTTTTTTTTTACAGGGCAAAGCTACTATAACGGTGGGCCCACATTATGTGATTGTTCATACAACCATTGTAATAAAGAATTTCCATTACGGTTCTTATGCTGACAATATTTAGTTTCACTGTGGAATCTAAGATTAAAAAAAAAACTTCATCACGTGATTGTTCATTGCCATTACCGACCCAATCTACTTCATTGTGTGATTGTTCAAATTATAACCATTCTTAATACATGGAGCTATTCTCACCTTTTGGCATACATGTGATGCCTTGCACAAAAAAATATTAGTAATCTTAAAGAAATAGCAAGTTAATACTTCAAGTCTAGTCTTCAAAAGTTTAAAGACCTTGACAAGTCTTGAAGTAGGGGGCATTTGTATGCATATAAATTTTATTAAAATTAAATCTATAAAATAATTTAGACTATATGTTAAATTCAAGATATATTGGTCCAAATAAATATTATGGGCTAATATATAAATGAATTAATTATATAGGTCCAATATATGTGATTGGGCTAAATTGATGAGCCCACTTCATTAGGCCCAATATGCCATCTTCCTAGAGGCCCAGTGCCATGTGTCAAATGACGTGGCATGCCAAGTCAAATAAAAGAGCCAATAGGACCATACCATGTGTCAAGTGATGTGGCAATCCAAGACAAATAAATGAGCCAATTAAATCGTGCCAAATGTCTGGATGGTATTGGTCAGTTCAAACGGACCAATCAAATCACAGAGCCACACCACTCCCTACAACTATAAATAGAGGTCCTCATAAAACTAGAAGACACCAGAAGTGATAACAAGAAGCAAGCAGAGAGCTCGTGGATCAAACACCACAAATTTCTCTACAAGCTACAAGTTCAAGCACTCAAGCTACAAGTTCAAGTTCAAGTCAAGATCAAGAACGAAGGCAAATCAAATACCCAGGTGTTCGAGATCAAGTTACTTGTTCGTGATCAAAACCAAATCCAAGTTCAAGAAGGAGATTCAAGACCAAGCTTTACAAGCCCTTGAATCAAAATCAAAATCAAGTTCATCAAGATAGTATACATTCTTGAAGAATCAGAGGAATACCATAGAGATTGTAACACTTTTATTTATCGAAATCAATACTACATTTGTTACCCAATTTTCTAGTCTTGAATATTTATTTTTCTCGACGCGAAAATTTGTTGTTACAGAAATTTGTAACACCAATCAGCACGAGACTCTAACCAATTGAGTAGAAGCTTTGGGATTGAGCATAATGATTGTCAATTGTTCCATGAACTTCCTTCATGATTAAATTCTTGATTTAAGATAAGTATTTTACTTTATTTTTCTCTTTTAAATTTTTGAAATTCTATAATTTGATTTTAAATGCAAGCAAAGACAATAAACTTTGGTTATAACTCTTATAGAGTTTGCAAGAAATTATAACCACCCAAAGTGGTAAAATTTTTATGCCTTGCCATTATCAGATTCATGTATGATTGTGGGCAAAGAAGTGAAAACCCGTCACATTGAATTTGCTTCATTCTCATTTTCTTAAGAGAATTTTATAGCAATATGTGATAAGTCTGAAAGAAGAAAAAATTATTACCGTGAAGGTATCAATTTATGTGGATGTGGCAATAGACGAAATTATAATCGTCATCATTGGGATAATGAGAATAATAAAGATTCTCAAAATAATTCTTCACTCTGTGAAAGTCATGTTTGTCATCGATTTGACATGAGATTTTGTAAAGTACATATAGATGATTATGGTCCATTCATGATGTGAATGTGACAACATCTGATTTATGAATACATATTCATTCTTGGAAGATTATGTAAGTGTTAGTGGTAGTGAATATATTACACTCATCTCTAAGAGGAGGTTTGAGATGATATAAGAAAATAATTTCATTATTATGGCATGAATGATCATTAATCACATACCTATTGTGATTATGCCAAAAATATTATGGCAATGTGATTATTAAAAGACAACAGTAATGCAAGAAACATGGCATATAATTTTGACCAAGACTATAATGGTATAACTGTCTCTTTAAAAGTGATATTCACCGTATGGATGTTGATGAATATGTGGTAGTACCAAATTAATTGAGAGCTCTGGAAGAGCCAATTATTACTATTTTGGAGGAATACAATTGATTATCATGTCAATTTATTGTGTTGTAGTAAGTCTCAAAGAAACTTATTGAGTTTATAAAATATTCGCGAAAGCGATTGGTTTAATAGATTCTATTGCTACAACTTGTAGCGGGGTAATATATATGTAATAAGTTACCCACTTTATTTTTCAGTTTGTACTACACAAATAAAAGAATACCACAATAAAGTGAATATTTATTGATATAAGAATCCATATCATAATAAACTTGGGGTTTTGATAATTATCAATATTGATAATTTATCCAGCTGGCATAATTGATTTTATCCATGTTAATTTAAGTATGATGTGCAAAAATGAAAGAGAATTCACATGGGTAAATATTAAAGAACTAGAAAGTTCTTTATGAATTCTCTTATGTTGCTTGTTCTCATTAATTAATGCACCAACTAAAATTGGGATTGAATCCCATGAATGCTGGAAATATCAAAGGTGAAATATGAGCCTATTCACCTGCCATGTATACCACATAAGATGCATCTATGGGATGGTTACATGTGCGATTATTACTAACCCGCAACCTAGTATTTGCGAGGTAACTTGCTCAATAATTTAATTTAGAGTGTATTCCAGATTGTCTATTCAAGACAGTTCATCTTGATAAATTGGTTTACATCACAATTGGTTTAGCAAGATGATTTATTGAGTGCCTCCACTTAATAGCTAAACTATTGCTTATGACAACAAAGTTATCTATATCAGTTTGATATACGTTATATATGAAAGTATATTACATTCTCCCCTCACAAGTGGTTCAGGGTCAGGAACCAAATAATTTCATCTTATTATTATTGATGTGCAGTGTATATTTTGATTAATACCATAACGCACAAAGATGAATTCTTAAAGTTGAGAAAACAAGTTAGTTTTTCTAACATGAGGGAGAGATATGATAAACAATTGAGAAAAAATTACATGGAATGAATTATTATTAATAGATCTCGATCCTCGAATAAGATAATATGAAATTGAAGTTCATAAAAAATAATTCATTTGTAATATATTGCAAAGCATACTAGACGCATTTGCTGACCCAAATAAAGTAACTATATTCTCATTGCAAATGCTCCTATTAAGTCCTAGAATGACAAAGTCTATAGTACGCTTAAAGCGTATAGATAGATCGGTTTCAAATAAACTTTTTGATAAAGAAAATGAGAAAATGATCATAATAAAGGAGGCAAGTGATCTAGAAGATCACATGACATAACACTTCATAAAATCTCAGGAGAGATTCAGGTACCTGGATATATTAATGAAGAGATCTCTATGTTATGTCTTTATGAAACGAAAAATATTAAAACCGGTATAAAGTGTTCGTCGACAACATCTATGATAGAGCTAAATATATATGAGGATCTTAAGTCTGAAGAAACAACTTCGAATAGAATTGGTTTCATATGAAAGACATGTAGTTCAAACACTATAAAATCAATGGTATGTGCAATCAGTTTTCGATATCTTATTTGTCTAGCATGACATGAAAACTTGATATGCATCTAATTAAAGTCTATTATATGACTTATATGACTTAACTTATATGACAATCCCTGAAGAATATTGCTTAAAATATATAGAATTCTTGGTCATGAAGTACTACATCCTAAGTGCAATTTGTGCACATTTGTATCTTGCTATAACTATAAGCATGATAATGTAATAACGATGATTTTCAAGGTGCAACATATTTATTGGAGTTAATATGGATGATATTTATCAAATCTCTACTTATGTCAACCTTCAAAAAGCTAGTGCACAAGATTGGAATGCGAAGGCTCAAGGATGTGAATTGATGCTCTCATCAGGGAAAGTTAATGCGCGTTGCACTCTTTTTCCCTTACAAGGTTTTGTCCCACTGGGTTTTCCTTGCAAGGTTTTTAACGAGGCAACCAAAAAGTGTATTTTTAAACATGTGTACTCTTTTTCCTTTTCTAGAATTTTTTCCCATTGGGTTTTATTTTAGTTAAGGTTTTAATGAGGCACATTATCTGTTGAATAGACATTCAAGGTGGAGTGTTACAAATAGAATTCTATTTAAGGTGAATGTCTATATTTTAGAGAGATCTTAGGGATTTTAATTAGTGGCTAAGTCACTTTTTCCCTATAAATAGAGGGGTCCTATTCCATTGTAATCATCCCAAAGTTCAATAAGAATTCCCTCTCTCTCTTTCTCTACAATATTGTTCTTCTTTCTTTTATTGTTTCATAACAAATTCAAGATGATTTTCAATTTTTCGTGTGCTAATGTCCACGCCATCTTCATGAATTTGGGCGACGGGCTCCGAATAGCCTAAAATTTTATGGGCCCACTAAAAACGACCTAATGAACAATAACCGTTGCTTCGCCATGACCGCTCATCGTTTTTTAACTTATTGAAACACAATTCTTTTTATAACCCAAATTTGAATATCTTTTTGGATATATTTTGACCATTTTTTCATATCAGAATATCCTAAAGGTTTTTATAACCCTTATTTGAAGTTTTATAAGAGGTTCTTAAAATAGAGATGTTAGATGAACAAGGAGGAAGGAGGCAACGGGGGAAGAAGTGGAGTGATGAGTTGGTAGTTTACCAACTTATTTCTTCTCTTTACTTAGATTTTTGTTTTGATTATTGACTCTAGCACCACAACTAAGGTCAAGATAGTTACATACATGCACGAGTTGAGTTTCAAATTTAAATTTCTGCGACGACAAAAACACCGACTTCTTTCCAGCTATCCAAGTTTTGGTGGACAAAGTTATTCGATATATGTATTGGTAAGAGATAACAAGTATCCTGCTGACAGGTACATGCAAATTGATACGGACATCACAGTTATAAAAAAATTACCCAATCCCAAACTAGTCTATGATTTGTTTCATTACAATATTCAACTACTCAACTAGCTTCCCTTTCATTTTCTTGTATTCAGAGTCGTCTATTATCCTTTCCTAGTTGAAAATCTTCAAGATTGTGTGCTGGGAAGTAGAATGCAGTACACAGTTTAGTACAATAGAGAACTGGTAGTACGAGGTCATATGGTTGTTCAAAATGTACTACTCGAAAGCTCTCATGTACTATCAATGATTCGATTCCTATATTAACGAACTAATGAAAACAAGTCATACAGAAAGCTAGGAAGGAGTAGAGATGCAGAATGCTTAGAAATATCATTGAGTGCAGCGTTGATGAAAAGTATGAATTTCTGCAGATACTGATGCTGCAATATTATTCATTTCACATAGAGTTTTCATCTACGCTGCACTCAATCATGTTTTTAGCGCTCTGAAGAACTAGTTTACAAGTTCAGACCTCGAATTTAACATTTTTTTTCGTAGGGTTAGTACTCCCCATTTCAAAACTCGATGGATAATGAACCCGCCATTTACCCTTCTTTAAACCTGCAGCATGTACCAACCCACACATCATACATTGCACCTCGAGTCTGCTATTTCTATGCAATCCTATCCATTGACAAATCAACCATTACCTACGATCAGACGATAAATAAAACATTCATAGTCATGTCAAAACACTTCAGAAGGATCTCCCCAATGTTGCACAGCTGAATAGTTCATAAAACTACTCATCAACCAGTCAAGCAATATACCAAATTATATTGAATATATGTCCGTAAGGGACACAAAATTACCAATAAGAGGAGGCATTACCCATTGCAAATAGAATCAAAAGAAGAGTTGAGAATTGATAAAAATTAGTCGCAAAATCTTTAGATGGCTATCAAGGTACATACTACACAGTCATTTGGGCAAGAGTAAAAGATGGATTACAAAAATTTCCCTCACATTTCCTCGGGTTTGATCAGAGAGTTGCAGGCATTAGCCTACAGAGAGACATATGGCTAGTTGATCACATCAATTTCCATTCGATTAGTCAACTACGCCTCAATCTCAAACTCTCTCATCAATATATTCTTGATATTTATTATCTCACACAGTGATGAAAAATGAGAAACAATAATAAGAATTCATGGTTAGAGCTAAACTAATTTTATACTGGGAAAAAAGCATTTCATTCTTATTTTCTAATAATACCAGATATGCTGTGTATATTCTCTTCCTTGTACGAGATATTACTCCATCAAAATTGTCAACTCGTTTTCCCTACGTTGGGGTGGGAGCAGAAGCAAGCAATGAGACACCTTTTTAAGGGGCCATCAGTCCTCCAATTGTGTGAAAGAGAGACTCTGCCCAGTCGTCTTTGAAAAGCAACTTTTGCAATGTCTGCAGCACATCGTATTCCGGATCCAGTTTCCGCTGCCATCCCTGTAGGAAGACGGCAAAGCATTTAATACATTCCAATAAGTAATAGACATATTATGCTAAGCTTTTCCTTCTATGGGCATTTGGAAAATAAATAGAGGGAAAAAGAAATCATATGGCATAAGGCATGGAAAGAAAAATCTAGGAAGAAGAGGAAAAGAAGATAAGTTAAAGAAAACAAGATTAAAGATAACAGATAGAAACTAAATTATTTTTTTGAAACCATCATTCATGGCTCAGCGGCGTCCAACATTCAAAATATGCACTTCCCTTGTAATTGCAGCAATTCCAAGAGCCTAAATGAACCCAGCTCAATTACTCCTTTTTTTAATATAATGGGTGCTGTCCGCGCCAGCAAGCACCTCACCTAACTCCACTAGATACCTGCTACCTCCCACCAGCATAGGTACCGGGTAACTCTGTCCACCGAGGCTTAGACAAATGGGAAAAAAATTATCTAGTATTTTTGTCTCCATTGAAATATTAACCTGAGACCTCATGGTTCGCCATCCACTTCATTGACCATTAAGCTACACCTTCGGGTGCAGTTTGGTACAATTACTTTTGCTAGCTTTTTCTATAATTGATTGTCAACAATCGTATTCTGCAGATTGTTTGACCAGAACGTAATTAATAACATAGATGCAGACATCCCCATACACAGTAGATCATAAGAACCGTTAAACAGGATAAGTTAACATAAGAATATAGCAGACAAGTCTACGCAGTGCAAATTTATCAGACGGTAAAAACATCCAATAAGGCCATAAGGTACCTCCAACACCAAAGTAGTCACAATCACAGTGCAAATGTTGCCATCAATATTCACCCGATGACGTCTAACTTGCTCAAGCAATTGTTGCATGCAATCCGCCGGATGAATGCCACCCCCTTCAGGTGTCCGCCAAAAGTCAAAAGTTCCCTCCACTTCCTATTACCAAAGTGTACCTTCTTTTGTTATTCAACAAGGACATGAATCTATAAAAACTGGAGGTTTTCGACATAATTCACAAAGAAGACTACAACAATGGTCACGGGTTCGAGTTGCGGTAAACAGGCTCTTGCAGAAATGCAGGTTAAGGCTGCGTACAATAGACCCTTGTGGTCCAGCCCTTCCCCGGACCCGCGCATAGAGGGAGCTTAGTGCACCGGGCTGCCCTTTTTCTCATATTCACAAAGGCAACTCATGGCAAACATGAAACATCATAAAGCAGTTTCATATGGGGATATCTTTTGCCTATATATTGTGCATCTCCGTTCTTTCTAAAGATACTTCCTATAAAAAAAAATTAAAATAATTTGGCATATATACATGCAGCATCAAAATGATGATGTGGTAGCACCATCCCATATAAGGAAGACGAACTTTTAGAAGAATGAATCAATTTGTAAGTTTATTTACCAAACTCATGTATGGGCCAAAGACAAAATGAAAGAGGGTGCTTTTGTTTTTTAATTCTTTCCTTTATTATCCCCAAAAGAGGCATAATGTACTATATGCACTGTGTTTTAACTCAAGCTAAACCAAAATGCAAGATGCAAAGTAATATGTATATTTAGCTTTCCTGCTTAGAAATTGATTTGACTTCTAAGAATCTAGCGACCCATCAATAGGCTGCCCGCACTTATAGTTATGAACTTCATCATTCTTTGACAACAAATATTAGAAGGCTAAAAAGCACCTTGATGAATTCCTCTGGGTTCGGACAGCTCTGTTGTTTAGATAGTCCAAGAGTACATTTTGCGGCAGAGCGGCCATCTCGGAGTGCAACAGCCTTAAAGAACTCCAGCAGAAGGAGTCGGTCCTTATTAGATAGCTCGGCAGTCATACCCACATCTAGGAAGACCACATGAGGTTTCGATTTGAAAAGTCCTTTACCTGAAGCTCTGTCTTGCGGTGTTCTAACAAGAATGTTCCCAGGATGCATGTCTGCATGTATGAAATTGTCCACCTGAAATTAAATAGTAGTATCTTGTAATAGAGCAGAAAGAATTTTAATGACTATGTTGCGTAAATAAGGAACTGAAAGATCCCAATGGAATATCATTATCCCACTCACCCTAACGAAAATGAGAAAAGAATACACAATCCCAACTTGAAGATAGTAACTAAGAAAAGACTAGTTCCGAAGCTTACAGACATCTTACTCAAAAATAAAAGAGAAGAAAGGGGGAAAAAAGCCAATACAGACTTGTTCAAACAAGGAAGTTCTCTACTTTTTCTGGAAAGTTGCCTTCAGCAATCTACAAGGCCAACAATAACATTGGTGACTAACCCATAGAGTTTTATGCATTATCACTGTTTCAGAAACTCGAGCTGCAACATGCAAAGTTGATTTAGGTGTTTATTTTTTATCAGAAGTTGATCTAGGTATTAAATGATGCAATTCAGAAATAATGCTTAGAAATCCTACATGATGGCCTGATAAAGCAACTTTTTTTCCTTTTTGACTAATTCAAACCCCAACCCCAACTAATGCCCCTTCACAGGAGTCAACGATGGTCCTTTCCACTAGATCACCGAACTTCCGTATTGGAGGTGAATGGTTCTTTCCATTAGGATATCGTCCCTTGTCTTAGGAACCCATTATTACTTAAGTACTTAAGCAGTTACTTTCAGTGAAGATTATAAACAACAATAACAATGAAATCAGTGAAGTCCCACAAGTGGGGTCTAGGGAGGGTAGTGTGTATGCGGACATTATCCCTACCTTGGGAGGGTAGAGAGGTTGTTTCCAATAGGCCCTCGGCTCAAGAAAGAAGGAAAGAAATAGTAGAGACAAGTAATACCAACATCAAGGGCTATAAAGATAATAACAGCAAACTAAGAGCCAGAAAATAGTCATATTCCTTTGTGAATTACTTGTGGTGGTGATAACCAAGTTTTGACTTTTCCGGAATGGCTAAAATTACAAGTAGACATACCAACATCATCTTAAGTAGTGCATGAGTCCCAATGTGCGCAAGGGCACTTCTGACACTCTCACGTCCTTCAAACTCTTTAATATGTTCTTCAAGCTCTTCAATGTAGCGCAAGATATTTTCACCATCTTCATAGGTTTCCACTAAAACTGCTGGATGCACCAAAGGATATAAAGGTCTGGGAAATGATACATCCTTCCATCTGCGGAAGTTGTATATGAAACGGCTCAAGTTAGCTGCTTCCCTAGAAAGATCAACTTGAGACATCATAAATACTGCAAACTGCTGTATGCTTTCATCCAGTCTCAACCACTTCAAAGTCGGGAAGACCTTTGAAACTTTTGCAAACAAGTTAATTAATACGAAATCCCTTCTGATAGATTCACCAACGCCTGGATGCCTAACTTTGACAGCAACGCGAATGGGTTTAACCCGTTGTCTAGGATATCGGAATCTCAAGGTAGCCCGATGAATTTGAGCAATACTACCAGATGCAACAGGCTCCTCCTCAAAATTTTCGAATATTTCAGGCAGCTTGCGTCCAAACGCCTTCTCAATGCTTCTTTTTGTGTATGCATAGCTATGCGCTGGTGCCTTGGAGTGAAGTTCTGCAAGTTCATTACACATATCATCTGGAAATAGATCTGGCCTTGCTGCCGCCCATTGACCCCACTTAATGAATGCTGGACCTGCCTTCTCTAGAGTTTTTCGCACAGCACGAAGCCACTTCTTCCTAAACTCAATACCAAGAGAGTCTGCAAAAGGAGCCATAAGTATACAAGGGGAGAACAACAGTGCCAAGTATACTGCTCTGAAGAGCAATATCAGGCCCTCTAAAAGTAAGAAGACAACTGAAGTTAGGTAGACATGCCCATCCTTTGCATGCATGTAGAGTGATTCCGGGGATGTGAAGCCCTCTGCTTCTGCAAACACACTTTTCTTCCATGCTAGCTCTCCGATAAGGAAGGCCAAAATGCCAGGAGAAACCAGATGTGAGCGAGACAAAGCAAGGCTCAACATACACGTAACTCTACTTATCGGTGGCAGAATTGCTCCGCCGCTTGAATGAATTTGAAGTAGCCGTTTCCAGGCAATTCGAGCATGGTGTGAGATTGTCTCACTCGTTAGGAACAAAGAACTCGTTCTAGAATTGTACGTCTTCCATAAGGTTCCTTTTGCCCCATATAAAACGCTGGAGGTAAATCCTCTATGACAAACTCTACATTGTGAATGCAATCTGGAAAAGATGTAAGAAAGTCCGGCAGGGCACGAAGTCCAAACCTCTGAGTAGCTGGCCTTTGGGCTGGCAAGAAAGGAATGAGCAACCCTTTTAACGCTGCCCTTCACCAAAATTCTGCACCTGACAAAACAAAACACATACTATCAGTCACACTTTTTTGATATTTTACTATAACAGACACACTTGGCTGAGCAGAGCTCAAATTGTTGGTGTCAAAGAAACTAATTTTGACATAATGACAAATATTTTGCTTAAAATCTTTATATATATATATAAAGGAGGGATTTGACAAGATGATGTGACATCTCTTATATTGTAGGAATCCTATTTATCTTTTTTCTCATTTTTTTGACTTTTTCCTTTCAATTTAACCATTTATCTTAATTTATAAAATTTATATCCATAACTCACACCTCTTCATTCATGTGACTTTTCAAGTTCATAACCCCAATTATTAATTTGTTATACATTGCATCTTGGGTTGTGACTTTTGGAATCCGTAACCCCTATTTGTTTAATGTGTTATAAATTACATCTTTTCTTCCTTTTTTTACTCACTCAGCATCAACTCTACATCACACTTCAGTTTTATTTTTGTTGATGAAGAAATAAGTTCTCCTCCTCTGTTACTAATTTTTAGGTACTTTACTCTCCTCTCCGATTTTCATTTTCTGTTGCTTGAGTTTTCTTTACTGAGTTGTTTTGTGCATATGAAAAACATTCGACTACTAAATAGAAATTTACAGTAGAGAGTAACGGAATCAAAAGTTGTGTGTGTGGAAAAAGGAAATTGGTCCTACAAGGCCATTAAGCAACAACTTTATTGCCTCAACATCAACCTCTAACACCTTGTCAATGTGGCTGACTTTATATTTCAAGTTTTTTGTTTTGTTAACAAAGAGGTAGTTCTCACTTTGTGATTACTTGGTTTGTAGTTATTTTGAATTTTTCACTTCTTTAATTTTTAACATTTTGCTTAGGGGTTGTGATGTTTTTTATTTTCATTTTCTTTTCTTTTGTGCCAGTAGATGCACTCAAAGATAGGTCTGAGACTACAAATATGCGATCTATTCTTATTATACCTTCCTCTGTATTTCTTTCCTCTTTTTTTTTTCAATTAAAATTTTGATCTTTATGCTTATTAGTATATCAGTTTTACTTTTTAGATATTCATATTGTCAATGTCGTTGCCAAATTGGGAAACAAACATTTATAACTAATTGTAGAATCTAATGTAAATGTCTTTATTTTACATGTATAAATAGTTTTTTCTTTTATATTTTTCTTCTTTAAATATACAAATTTATACTTGTATATTGTCTCTGCTTTTCTTTTTTTCCTTTAAATTGTTACATTTAAGGTATTTTTGGAGGAAAGTACTAATTATATGCCAATGGTATGGATAATCATTAATGAATTGCCTCACAAAATGTGCGCATACCGGTAAATGCATAAACAAACGCAATAATGTGCTTATATGTGTTGTTGTGTCATATGAATGATTAGAAAGTTAAATACTTTCTTACCCATGATTCTATCGATTTACAAGATCGGTTCTTCCGTCTAAAGGCACAATTATCTTACTATTGGTTTTAATGGTTGTTTGATATTTAGTAGCTTTTACTTTGGTAATTTTTCGCAAAGAAAAAGGTGATTATTTCTATCATGCAGGAAAAATAAATAAATGAATACAGGAATAGTATACGTGAGAGAATAAGACAATGTTAGAAAATGATTCATTTTTTTATTGCAATTTTAGAAAAATTAAAAAGATGTTATTATGTGTCAATGAAATAGGATATGTATTGAAAATCGCTATTAATCAGTAGATGGTTAAAAATATATATGAAGGACCACAAGGTGGTGTAACATCTCTCTTAAAAGAAACAATTTTTGTTTCTTTTTTCTCCCTCTTTTCAAGGCACCTCTAGCATTAATACGAAAAATAAAAATTTCTTTCAATGGAAACAACTATGCCTTTTGTGAATCATTTAATCGTGTGGTATTGTATTTCATTTCTATCAGTTGAATGAATAGTTCCTAATCATCTTATACTTAATTATAATATAAAAAAATCAGAATCAATTACAAAAACTTAAAGAGTACGTCAATTAATAATATTTTCGTGAAAAGAAAAAAAGAACAGTGCAATAATTACTACTCATTAACACCTATATGAGCATATAACATTTCTCATGTTAAGAAATTAATCGAGGCAATCTATGCAACGTCAATCGTCCTTTGACATGATGGATGCCATTTTTCTATTTAAGGGTTTAATGAAATTAATATTAGTTGTGTTATCTCTTATAGTCTAAAGAAAGCTTAGTGGTGGATGGGTTTCTATTGACATATTTTCAAGTCTAAATGTTTGGCTTCAGTAATTAGTGAAGTTCATGATCAACTATCAGACAATAATTATCTCTTTAGGGTAACAAAATTATCTTTGAAATTGATGATATGGAATATTTTGGAGCTAATTAGAAAAATATATTTATAAAGAAATATATACACATGGAAAATTAATTTGCTCTATCCCGGGTAAATTTACAAAAAGATCGTATTGCAATTTAATTTTTCTTTTATAACCGCGCGAAGCGCAGACAAATTTACTAGTATGTTCCTAGATGAGATCATTTTTCACTGTTGAGTTACCTTAAACTGTGGAAACTGTTCTCTCCAAGGAAAAATATTTTCTACCAAAAGGGGGAGAATAACTTCGTCATATATGGCAGTAGTTATTTTACCTTTACAAATACTGGATTCTTACTCCACAGCACTCTCTTCATCAAACAGTTAAACATTAATGTCAACATAATATTCAAAACATCATGAAACACTATCGTTAATCCCTATCCTCTAGCTCGTAAGATTATTATATTTCATCTACTTTTATACAATTTACATGGAATTTTTTTCATAACGGTGGTATTCAGACCAGCTTGCATGCAGTCCGATTATTCCACCCGAGTATCTACAACCTCCCACCAACACATGCAGAGGGGAGCTACAACCAATCAAGAGTGTTCAACTGGACTCACTCTGCCGGAAAATTACGCCGTGTTATAAAGGTTAAATGATGTTGTATTTCAATATATACTTGGTCCTTGAACACCCTTGACACAACTAAGCCTTCTAGCACGTTGGAAAAGGGCGTTCAAAATAATCTTAAGTGGAGGTTCGAATCTAACACGCTATGCCTACCACATGATTCGTACTTCGAATCACAATTGGATAGCCCCATCATCTATTTGGCCTTCATCCATGTAGAACCACCTGTGTTTGGATCAGGCTAAAAATATTGAGGCCCAATATCTTCCTATGCATGGATTTTAGCCATCCTTTTTTTTTCTTTTTCCTCCACTACATTAGGTTATGTGTGCTAACAGAACAAAATATTGGTCATAGTTTAAAATTTGAAAAAGGATTAAAATCCAATTGAATTATATATCTCATCAATTTGTTAGTAGCAAAGAAATCATTTTGAGATTATGACAACGAATATGTAAGGTAATAACATAAGTTCACTTATAATTCTCTAAAAAAAAAAGATACAACAAATTTGAGAGAGAGATATATCATTAATCTCGGTCTTCCTCTAATTTACATCAACCAATTAAGTTAAATAAATATAGCTCCATCATCCCGGTATCAATCAAAACGCAGATGCATACATACACTTAGAAATTACAGCCATGGATTCATCGAAGAAGTAATCCACTGTACACATGATATTCTTTATTAGCCAAGTCGATTGAATGATCACTAGTATTTCAGTTTATATAGTAGTCCGTATATTTTCATCGCTAAAAGCAACACAACTAAAAAAACTGAATCTTTTTTACTGTTTGTATTTGGTGGAAACATATTGTTGAGATCGTTCATGGAAGAATCGCTAGGCTGAACAAGTTGTTGCTAAACCCACTAATCGAAAAATTTGTTATTTACTTTTTCAAATCTTGAACACCCTTAACAACTTTTTTGGCTCCACCACTAAGGCCATCTCCAACCTTACCCCATTTCTCCATAATGGGGGAAAAATTTAGAGTAAACAAGCTCCAACCCACCCCCATTTTTGCCCCCATAATGGGGGATGAATAGTGTTCCCTCAAATATGGGGTTACACTATTCATCTCCCCAATTACTATTCACCTATATTTTATTATTATTATTTTATTATTTAACTCTTTTAATTTATCTCTTTACATATACCTAATTATGTTTATGTAATATCTTTATAATATTAATTTACATCTTAACTTTGGCGTATAATTTTGATAAATTAATTTTCGTGCATTTATTACTTTTATGTAAAATTGTAAGTTAATTCTATTATGAGTTATAATTGTACAAAAAATATATAATCGTCTCAAAAAATAAATGGTGCAAATATGAAATATTAGATGTTGCTTAAATTGAAAATACATGAAAATTGAAAATACATTAAACTAAAATACATAAAAATTTAAACTACGATAAATAGCATAATAACTTAGTAGGGAGGTACGTCGTCTCCCGGTACACCAAAATCATTGTAGTATTAATGGCGTCGAGGATTGTTGTGGTTGTGAGTGTGGATATTGTTGACTTCTTTTATAAATTATTCGTTGTTGTTCTTGTCGCATAAATTCACGACAAGCCGGATCGACAATAGAATCCACATCCATCGTTAAAATTTTATTTTCTTCTTTCATTTCTTTTAATCTTAGTTTTTCTTTTTGAACAGCCATAACTTCTTTTTTTGCCTTGGTAGCATTTCTCATCGCCTCAACCATCCGATTATTTTCTGATTGGATTGTCTTCATATAATGACTACATGTATTATACTGCACAACATGATAATCGAGAATGATCTTGATCTTAACGCACCAATTCAAGATGATTTGTAAGGTCCACCTCCAACAGTAGAAATGACAGTAGATGAAAATCAACGATTTCAAGAATTTTTAGCTCGACATAGAAGAATTAAGGACAAAGATGCTCATTTTGCACTTGCATTAATAGATCATTTATGGGAGAATACTAGAGGTTGAAGTTGAATATTTATGTAGTATTTCGAATGAATTTTATCGTTATGTAATATGTATTTGATCAATCTTGTATCACAATGATTTCACTTTTATTTGAATTGTTAGTTAATCTATAATAATTGCATACAAATTATATAGTTTAAAATTTTATGAAATTGTTTTAATGGAAATTACAAATTAACGAAAATAAAAGATGGAATTTGTTTAATAGAATTTAAAAAATAAAATTGAAATGAAAGATAATAATATAATATAAAAGAGGGGGAAGAATATAAAAAAGAATATTCTTTTTTTGGTGGGGAAATGGAGGAATGGTTGGAATAAGTTGTCACCAAAATGGGGAAATCTCCATTATGGGACAAAAATTGGGGTAAAGGTTGGAGATGGCCTAAGCACAGGTACCAAATAACTCTGTCCACCAAGGCTTAGGCAGATGAAAAAAATTACCTACTAGTAGTATTTTTGTCTCTAAGATAGTTTATCTAAACACTGGAAATTCATCGAAAAAACATTTTTCCCATACGAACCACAATCTAAACCTTAACGAAATAGGAGTATCAGAGAATAACCATCCTTCATGTTAAAACATTGTAGCTTAGGGTCCTATTGAGTAAGAGCCAATTGAAGCCTAATATAGAAATACCGAATTGTACAAATGAATAATCCTAAGCATATAAACAGATCAAAACTCGAGAAATGAAAGCAATAATAATTGGGTAAAACTACGGACCTTGATGTAGCCATTGACAACTGGTGCCGGCATTTTTTCACTCCCACGCAAAGAATCTATGGCTCATGGCGTTCGAGTGAAGAAGACGGAAAAATCAGCTGCGGACGGTTGTTTTGGGTTCAGTGGCGGCTGCCGTTCGACGGGAAATCTACCGGGTTGCAAGAGTTTTGGGCAAATGACCCGCTTTTGTTCCCAAATTTCAACCTGCTAAATTCCCTTAATATTTGATTTATTATTTTTGTGGTCTTATTGTGCGTGATGTAATTTGATTAGTCACCACATTTATAAACTTAACTTTTCCAAACAAAAAAGGTTATTTATGCGAAAATATTTCGAGAGAAAGTGAAAAAGCTCTTATGTCCGACACATTAGATTTTTTTCACTTTTTTTCGAAAAATATTCATTTTTTTTTAAATTAGTGTTTGGCCTTAAATTTTTAATATACACTTGAAGATGAATTTTGAATTTTTTTTGAAAATTTGAAAAACTCCAAAAAGTTGTTTTTCAAAATTTTCACTCACATCACCCACAAAAGTTTAAAAACAACCAAAAATTATATTTATGTCCAAACATAACTCTAATTTTCAAATATCAGTTTCACTTTTAAAAAAAATTCACTTTTTTTTGGGAATTTTACAATTCTTACGTCCAAACACCCACTTAGCGCCCGTTTGGACATAAAATTTGATGGAAGAGTTTTTTTTTAAAAAAATCCCTTTTTTCGAAATCAACGTTTGTTCATAAAAAAATTTAATTTTCACTTGAAGATGAATTTTGGAATTTTTTTAAAAATTTAAAAACTTCAAAAAGCCGTTTTTCAAATTTTTGACTCACATCACCCACAAAAATTCAAAAAACAACCCAAAATTATATTTATGTCCAAACATAACTCTAATTTTCAAATATAATTTTCACCTAGAAAAAAATTTTCACTTTTTTTTTTTGGAATTTTACAATTCTTATGTTTAAACACCCACTTAGTATGTTAAGCTCGTAATATCTGAAGTATTTTTCAAAAATGCTTCTTGAGTTCTAGATTAATAATGTTAAGAAAAAATCCTTAACTCTACTTTCTAGAATTTGCATTAGTACAAAAAAAGAAAGCATGTGGAAGTGGGAACTATAATTTGTTTATTATATGTCGTATTTTAAACGTGGCTTATAAATCATAATCACTGTATGCGGTTTATAAATTGCATTCTTAAAATACTATTTATAAATCATAGTCACTATGCGACTTATAAGTCGTATTTAATAATTACGATTTATAACCAATGCAATAATTTTCAATTGTTATAAAGTCTAAATTAGTGTAAAAATGCGTGAGAGAGAAGCGATAGGAATTACTTTGATGGTTCAGATGAACCATTAGCTTCTTCATAAGATCCGCCCCGAGTCGAAATCCTCGTTGCATTCTTATAGTCCAACCTCTTGGGTTCTTTGTTTTGTGTTTTGTGTGAGTTAGTTGCCGGTTTCAGTCTTACTAAAAATATTGAAAAATCCAAAATATAGTCTAATGCCTACTTGTTAATGGGAGGAACATGAAATAATGTGTCGTTTAAAAATCTACAATTTAACTATAACATAAATACATATTTTTTGTACATAATTCGGTCAAAAACTACAATTTACATACAATTTATATAAGTTATAGATATTTTGTATACTATTTCTACATTAGACATACAAAATATATACAATTTGTTCATGTCTTCTTTTTCGAGTTTCAATCTGAAATTTCAATCATAATCACCTCGAATCTTTACCAAGTTGTCTCAAATTTGAGATATAAACTCTAACGAATATTTTCAATCATTTGCAATAACACTCAATCCAGACAAAAAATAATTTCATAAAATTCCATTTTCGAATTCAAAACTTTCAAACATTTTAATGAATGTCAATGGAGTTTTATGGATTAACATAGTTTCCCATTCAATCTACTCGTTTCTAATTAATATACTATTTTATTTATTAATTCCAAAAAGCTAAAAGAGTGATAACTAAAATGATTCTCTTCATCGGAACTTATATTTTTCTTATTTACTTCCTCGTTTTTATTGGATTTGATGCAAGAACTTTACTGGGTACTAATCTTTTTTTTTTCACTTAACATTAGTATCATTTCTTCGGTTAATTTGAGAATACTGATAGTGAATGAGAGAGAGAGAGAGAGATCAAAGAGTGAATTCCATGTTCAATTCCTAACATAATGGGATACTCATTAATACTAATTTGTATATAATTGATTAACTGTATATCAACTTGTAATTAAATTAAAACATAAACAGTGAGGGTAAATAAGTTTCTAATGTAGTACATGACTACGTATAGCCACTAGTGTTTTTCCAATTCCGCCTAAACTATAGGCAATTTTTCTCTTTTGTTTTTTAATTTTGTTTCAAACAGTTATACGTGTGTTGATTTCCTATTCTCCTCGACAATGAAGTCCCTTAAATTTGGACTAAGTCTAAAATGGTCCCTTGAATATATATTTGATAAACTTTGATCATTTAAGTTTGTCAAAAGTAAGCATTTTGGTCTTCGTCAAATATTGAGCAAACTCTAGTTGTTAGATTTAACAAGAATTATAAAAAAAAAATATGTAATAGGAACTTATGTTTGAATTTTTTGTGTGCAATTTTTACAACAACAATAACATACCCAGTATTATCCTACACTATTGGGTCAAAAGAAGGTAGTGTGTACGCAGACCTTAACCCTACTTTGTGAGGATATAGATTTTTTTCTAAATAGACCATCGGCTTAGGAAAGCATAAGCCCACATTAATGAAAATATAGACAAGAAGGGGCAGTACCACCCCCTGAATAATAGACCCAAGGTACTTAAAACTTCATCTCCTAAGGATGACATGCGAGTCTCGCCACTGAACTTACACTCTAAGTATTCTGTCTTGGTCCTGCTCAACTTGAAACATTTAGACTCCAGGGTCTACCTCCATACCTTTAATTGCGCGTTCACACCATCTCGCGTCTTGTCAATCAATACAATATCATATGCAAATAGCATGCACCACGGCACCTTCCCTTGGATGTGACGCGTCACTACGTCTATCGCCAGAGCAAACAAAAAAAGGCTGAGTGCTGACCCCTGATGCAACCCCATCATAACCGGATAGTCTGAGTCCCCACCCACTATTCTCACTCGTGTTTTTGCTCTATCATACATGTCCTTAATCAACCTAACGTAGGCAACATGTTTATGCAGTTTTTACTACTATATGATATATTTTTGGTGTATGGCGCAGTCTTTTAGGTGCAATTTCTAATTTATTTTCTTTTGTCTATTTCTGATATTTGGTACAATTTTTATGTTACAACGGATATAATGGAACTTTCCTAGTGTTTTTTATTTTTAAAAAATTCACAAATCTAATTGCGAGAGTTTGTTTATTATTTAGCAAAGACCAAAAGTATTCGATTTTGACAAACTTAAATGACCAAAACTATTCACAAGTATATTAAGGGACTATTTCAAACATACTCTAAACATAAGGGACCAATTGTCAATATTGAACAACATGGATTGTTGCAGTAAGTATAGGAACAATTGAGGCATTAAAAGATCAACGTTTTGCTCGATGGACTTACACTTTTAGGTCATTGCACCAACATGTTAAGACTAATTTATTAGCTTCTTCTTCTTCTCCGGCAAAATTATTTCGAGCTGCTGCTCCGGCGGCGGCATCGTCGACTGCTTCAGAGTTCTCCGGCCAGATAATCAGGCCGGAGATGAGAGAGGAGAGTTTGAATAAAGTTATGAATTTGAGTTGTTGGGGTCCTAATACTATTAGATTTTAGCTATGTTCCAGGGACTCTTCAGAATCGATGTATTCGTGTCGGATTATTCAAAAGTACATTACATTTTGGATGATCTGACATGCACCCAACAACATTAATGAAGAGTCGTAGCAACATAGGATTTTAGTGCTAGTCTACTCTTCTTTTTTTCTTTTTTATAATTATGGTGTCCAATTTGAGCGCATCTAAATTATTTACTCCGTTACTCTTTTCATTTATGTTATCATATTTTTTAGGCACTCTAATTTTCTCAACATTTAGACTATCAGCGTACACACATTAAACCAAGTTATTAATTATGATTAGAACCCCTTTTTTTTCGTTTTTCACCCGGTGTCTGGTACCCGAATTAGAGTCTGCTTAAATCTGAATTCGCGCCGGGAAGTTTAGGGGTAAAACGCTCCCTAAAAAAGATGACTCCTTATTCAGGATTCATTGGAGTCTACCTAAATCTTGATTCGCGCCGGGAAGCTGAGAGTAAAATGCTCCCTAACAAAGACGATTCCTTATTCAGGATTCGTTGGAGTCTACCTAAATCTGAATTCATGCCGGAAAGTTGCGGGGTAAAACGCTCCCTAACAAAGACGACTCCTTACTCAGGATTCGAACCTGAAACCTCTGGTTAACGATGCAGGAGTATCACCGGCAATGCTAGGAATTTTTCTCAAGGGTATTTAAACTTAGAAGAAGTGGGAAAAAAATTCCGACAAATTAAAGGGTGTTCAATATGTGTTATATACTTCTAAAACGTAATATTTTACTTATGTACAAAGCGCAATTTTCCGATAAAGGGTAGTTAGCTGACCACCCTTATCACCATGTGGCTTCGCCACTTAGGAGTATTTACCGCTCCACCACAACCCTTAGTATCTAAACATAACCTTTAATGATATATTATTCGAATTAAAGAAAATTATAAGTATTATATATCAGTACAAATGTCTTTTCTTAAATGATTTTAGAAATCAAAATCATCTTGATTTGGCTTAGGTGAAGTTAATAAAGCAGTATAAATCTTAAGTCTATCTTCCCCTAGTGAAGAAGAACGAGACAATGGTCTTCTTGGTCTAATGAAAGACAAAGAAGTAAGTGTTAAACGATGTTTATATCTTCTCCAAGCTAATTGAATAGCAACAGCACCCCAAGTTCTCCACCCTGGTGAATAATACCTTGCACTTCTTTTCACTTTTTCTTTCACAAATGTATACCTGAAATTAACGGGGACGGATTTAGGATTTAAATGCAATGAATTTACCGTTTAAAATTCATAGTACTAAATAAATTCTACTTATAGAATTATGAGTTCAGAACTTAATTAATATTTCTTCTGTCGCAATTTATGTAAAGGTGTTCAGAGTGCGAGGGATAATGTACCTAATTTTCGATGTAAGTTTGGACATAAATTCTTTAAGTTTTGTTTAACCAAAATATACATATCTAAAAACTATAAGACAACTAGTATAAGTCAACATAGTTAGCATGGAGATAACTAGGGGATGCAAAGGCGTTTAAAACCCCCTTCATGAAAAATTATATCGTATATATAAGGTTAATATATATATATATATATATATAGTAGATGTTGAAAATCCTTTTGACTTCTTTATGTATTTATTTTTTTATATTTTGAATTATCTTGGTGAAAATACTGGATCCACTACTGATAATAATTCAAAATATTATAAAAAATTATTTAAAAAAAAATCATAGTTAAATAAAAATTGTTGACTCCCCAAATAGATAAAATGGGACAAAGAGAGTATATATATGTTAAAATTTTATGCTTATTCACATATACCTTTATATTTTGGTTAAAAAATACTGAATTCAGCTGAAAGCATAACTCAAATACCGTCACTGACCTGAAATGTTGTGTGACATACTTAACGTCTTCGGCCTCGAGGCTGAAGGCTTCGGTGGTCTCGAGCGTCACCAACGTCGACGACGACAGTGGTAGCCGCTCTACGAAAGGCCGCCGGAGGCACCATGACAGAAGTTCATCTCCGCTGAAGTTGCCGGGGCCTAACATGCAACAACTTTTTACACCATCTCGCAATAATTGGCTACTTTGGAGATGACCTCTTACTATGAATAACATCCTTTGAACTGGATCACCCTCTTTTGTTATCTAACCAAAAATAAAATAAAACAATAAAAAAAATTAAAAAAAGGGAAAATAGTAGAGTCAAAGGAGAATTCAAAATTTTAAAAACGGGCCAAAAACTATTTATAGTTGGTAGCCGAAAAAGTGTATAAAATTTGTATATAACATACATAATGTATATATATACAATAAATATACAGATTTTATACAGTTTTTCGACTATTATTAATTTATTACCAAATGCAAATTAAATGCTGTAATGAGATTTGAACTTACCGTTTCCCCCTTTGTAAAAATCAGGGACTTAACACGATCACATATGTTCTCTAGTACCAAATTATCCATATGTTGAAACAAAGGCACCTGAAATAATTAAGTGCAATATATTAGGTTAATTAATGAAAAATTAAAAGAATTAACCCAAAATAGTTGTTTATGTTGGGATCAAAATAATATGGGGCGTAACAAGGTAAACCTTTGAGACGATAAATTAGACAACAAAGGAAAAATATACTAAACTAGACATAATAATTTATTGCAATTTGGTCAATCAACCTACATATGATCTATCACTAATATAAAAAGAAAATAAATTTTTTACACGAATAATCTACCCTAAACATGATTATGTAAGAACTACGTTGTGAAGGTTGTTGTGTTGTTGTGTGAAGAATGGATACTCAATTTATAAATGTCTACAACTTTTCCTCCGGGAAACGGATAAAACATATGAATGAGATTTATTCTTTTCAGGAGTCCTTTTTCCCTTCATTCAAAAAAGAGAGTCTTAATAGATTAAAAATGCAGGACAAATCCTAACAATCTACCCAACTGCTTAAATTAAAAATGTAAAAATACCACGGGTTAGCTAGTTTTCGGACTGGTAATTCAAAAATAGTCAGTGTTTACAAAATCATTGAAAAATAACTATTATTTTGCTGTAACACGGAAAGTCCCAGCATAATATACTAGAGATCGGTGCACCTGCGTATGAACTTCCAGCATATATAATATGCTGGAACTCCAACACGCGGAAAGTTCCAGCATAATATACTGAAGATTGGAGCACCCGTGTATGAACTTTCAGCATATTATGCTGGACCGATATATTATACTAGAATATGCTGGCCCGATATACATAAAAGAATTCCAATTAAAACATTACCTGCCTGACCAAGTCCAAACATAGATAATATTTAATGTCTCTCCTGAGTCCCTCGGGCAGATTTCTGATCATTTCACATTCATCAACTCCTCTCATTGCTGCCCATTTTTGCCTTTCAAAATTTCGAGTTCTTTGCTTTAACTCTCGAGGCAAACGTCTTCTTCTCATCCACCATTCTATATTTCTCATTTTTAATTGCATTGCCTGTTTCTTTGATGTTGTTGCATGCAAGAACACCTGCATGCCTCGAAGTTTTATGCGTTGACGGTGTAAAAAAATATATTTGTACGATCGAGTTACTTATAATTGGTAGTAACTAGTAAATAGTAATTTACCATCTGTTAACAGAGGTTAAATGATATTTCCTCTGGTCCACAATAAGTGATTTTTGACTTTTTTTTGTGGTTCAAAATAAGTGATTTATCCATATTTCAAGAATGAATTAATTATTTTTTTCCTACATTGCCCGTGGAGTGAATAATGTTGGAGTATGTGTTAGGAGTGTTTATGTGAAGAGATAGTAAAGGTTAATATGATTAATTTCAATACTAATTAATGTTAAAAGGTGAATTTTTTAATCTGTGTAAAAACAATTAAAAAATTACTTATTTTGGACCGGAAGGAGTAGTGATTAATTAACACGTAAGAAACTTTACACTATCAGTATATATATATATATATATGAGAGTATAACTTAAAGGGTGAAAATTATTTACGTTTCCCAAGTTTGCTTTAAAGATCAAACTTCTTCTCCAACTTTGAACGATCGATACACGATATCTATTTTGCCCTTACATAAAAGTCATGGCAAAATAGAGATTATGTAGTACAGTCAGACATCTCTATAGCAACATCCTTATATAACAACACTTCTCTATAAAAGCCAAGATTTTTCGGAACTAATTTTTATGTTATGTTATAATATTGTTCTCTATAACAGCACTTCGTTATAACATCCAGAAATATTCAAAACAAACGAGGTTGTTATAGAGTTTGATTGTATAAGCGAAAGGGAGAATAAATATCGTTCAAAGTTGGAGAGAGGGGGGTGGGGNGGGGATTTTGAAAACAAGCTTAGGGTGCGAATGATTTTTCACTCATAACTTAAATCAAGCTACAACTTTCATATATTAACAGGTAAAAATATTTTTTATATTATCAGATCACCTAAAAGATTACTATACGTAACTATCCATAAAAAGTAGAATCCCAAATTTGAAAAATAAAGAAAATTTTACCTACTAGCTACACATAAAGTAAGAATGTAAAAAAGATTATCACACCGGTGTTAATTAGATATAAGTTAAATTATTTATATTATTACGTATTCCATTTACTAGAGCAATATATATATATATATATATATATATATATATATATATATATATATATATATATATATATATATAATATTTCTTTATCAAGTGGTAATTACAACATTAGGAAATTAAATTTACCTTGATATTACCAATGAACATGGTGACCAGAATTAACCCAGAGGTAAGAACGATGATTATGAAAATCACTTCTAGCCAATCTGTTGTGCTCTCCAAGTTTCCAAATGTACTGAATTCAATATAATCATATGTAAACATAACCAAATAAAAAAGAAAAACCACTAGATTATATTACTTTCTCCGTTTCAATTTATATTTTATAATTTCGTGTATGAATAAATTTAATAAAGAAATGAAATTTGTGGTTTTAAAACATGCAATAAGAATTGAGTGGGGTGTTAACACATTTGGCCGGTCTGTCAAAAATAATTATAACCACTAACCAAGTATATAAAGTATGCATTGAAATATGTATATTATTTATTAATATACAAAAATTATATATTTTTCGGCTATTATATTGGAAGCGGTTATACCATGTAGACAGGAGCGAAGCCAGCTCTTGCTAAGAGTGGTCTAAATATTACGAAAAATTACATTGTATATATAAGTAAAATATAAGATTTTAGACATATATAAAATATATTAAACACTCTTTATCAGGAAAGTTTTTACTCCTTTCATGTCTGAACACCCTTGAAAAATTTTTTGGAAATTTTTCTTGCGGTCTTACATATGGTATAACATTTGTGCGATTATAAAAGCTTGCCGTTAAGAGTAATATGAAAAAGTTCATCTAAATTTTTTTTTTTTTTGAATTTAAAAAACTATCATTTTCTTGACGAACTAAAAAGGAAATACGGTTACATAAATTGAAACGGAGGGATAAAATAAAAGTATATACCTGAGAGTCATGAGACCCCAAAAGATGGGAAGGAGTATTTTCTCAAAACGATTTTCATTTGCAAAAAGTTGAACAGTCCATTTATAAGCTCCATAATCAAAATTTTCTCCATTGTTTAAGCATGTAAATCTTGCATTACTGGTTTCACCCCAAATTAATCGATTTTTTTCCTTCACCAAATTACTTGTGCCATAGTAAATTGGCTCTTGACATGCCAACATATTTAGGCCACAATTTTTTGTAACTCTGCATTGTTCTTTTAGACATTTTGCTGCCCTTTGGATTCCTAGCAAGTACCAACATGCTCCCACGGCCTGCACTCGGAAGCAGGATTTTTATCGAGGGGATTCAAAAGAAAAAAATTTAAATACACGAAGAAACTAAGGGAATTCAATATCGAGTATACATACATACAAATAATATGGCCTACTCAATGTTTGTATGTATTTACTTAGTTATTACGAGTCTTAGCTGTTTAGAATGATGAGTAGGGGTGTACATGAACCGGGTTGGTTCGGTTTTTATCAAAAGCAAACCAAATCAATTATATCGGTTCGGGTTTTTCGGATATTTTTTATTACATGAATATTATTTCAATCTTACTTTGTTAAATTTTTTATAAGTAAACATATGTTTAGTAAAAATTGAAAAGTTGACAAACATATGATCAATTAAAATATTCTTATGGGAGAATTTTCTTAGTAACACATGATCTATATGTCGGTATGGTTCGGATTTTTTTACTCTATATCAAACCAAACCTAGTCAGATTTACAGGTGGTAAGTCAAAAATAGCTACAGTTTCAAAGGTAATCGAAATTTAGCCATTTTTCATGTAAAGATAAATATAAACGAAAGCACTATTCAAAATCCGGAAATTGCTCCAGCATAATATACTGGAGTTCCAGCAAAGTATACCGGTCCAACATAATATGCTGGAAGTTCATACACAAGTGCTCGAATCTCCAGTATATTATGCTGGAACTTTCCGCGTGTTGGAGTTCCAACATAATATGCAGGAAGTTCATACACAGGTGCACCGAACTCCAGTATATTATGCTGGACCGGTCTTTGTTGCAGCTAAATAGTAGCTATTTTTCAATGAATTGGCAAACGCTAACTATTTTTGAATGACCAATCTGAATACTGGCTAGCCCGTGCTCTTTTTACTTGAAGAAACCAAGGGAATTCAATATCGAGTATACATACATAAAAATAATATATGACCTACTCAATGTTTGTATATATTTACTTCGTTATTACAACTCTTAGCTGTTTAGAACGGTGAGAATGGATTATAATACAAAACTAATCATGGTTGTGTTCTCGTTCTAAATTAATGTATTTTGAACTTAATTCAATAAGTTTTATTTATTTACTTTAAAACCTAGAGTTATTTTGTTTAACCATTCAGTATTAGGTATTTTATGACCTGATTAATTCAGATTCGCTCTGCATTATGGGCCCAGTGGCCAAACTTGAAAGAAATAATAAAAATCCTGGATAAAAGATGTTCAATATATATTATATACCTCTAAAACCCCTAGACACTCAGTGTAACATTGACGAATGGTGAACAAAGCTTCGCCCCTGATTGAGCCCATTTAATTAAGGGGAAAGCAAGGCAGGAGTTTCTCTATTTTCAAGGCTCAAACTCGACATATCCATCCACCCCTTGGTGGTTAATTAAAATATAGATTTCCTTTATATATCATGTACATATTTTATGACGGATTTAAGTTATATATACAGACGGAATAAAATTAATTTTTTTTTGTAGTATCAATGTAATTTATATAACCTTTAATAGACGGTTATCTACTTTTCGAGTTATCAAATCATGCTTATTATTACAAGACTTTACTATAATGTTATTGTAGGTAACAATACTGACAGTGTATATAACTTAAACTTAAACGTACTTACGTGCGAGGCGACGAAATAAGCGATGGTATTAAGAGCAATTCCCCACCAAACAGTGCCAAAAATGTAGCCAGAGAGATTCTGCATTCTTCTCAAGAGGCAAACAGAGTGATAAATTTTGGGCAAATACTGAAACAGAAACATTATTAATAGTACTGTCATCACTGTTGTTGTTGATCCTTTCTCCAATATAGCTGGGATTCCCACCCATATCACTAGCTGCAAAAGTTGTTTTGTGAATTAATTAAGTATGTCGAAAAATTTGAATACTATATTACATGCTAAGGTATGTCGCTCGGACTCTCCGAAAATATTTCCAGATGTATGTCGGATCTTCGCCAAAAATATATTTTTAGAGGATCTGATAAGGGTATGACAACATTTTGGAAAGTCTGTGCAACGTATAAGTGCTAAATATTAAGAATTAATTAATGTGGATGAAATAATTAACCTTAGTGACACCTTGCTATATCTGAAAATAATTTAATACTACCAAACTTTTCATTTTTGTACTCTTAATGGCATGGTTTTGCTTGTCATACTAATTTCATGTCATATTTAAAATCATAAGTGCCAAAAATCTTTTTTTCTACAAGTCAAACAGGTTCACATATAAGTAAGAAAGAAAGTTAGACTATATAAAAATATGTCGAAAATAAATATCATTTGCTAAGATAAACATGTAATCGGGGGAGGAATTAGAATTCTAGTTACAGTTCTGCTGAATTCAGTGACTTTGGCCAAAATCCTATATTCGTGTTGATAAATTTTCCAAATATATATTAATAACAACAACCCTTTCAAGAATATATTTAGAACTCATAAATTCAAAATTCTGGATCCGCCGCACGTATAATAATACTTTGTTGTACAAATTTGCTAAAAACACAAGGTTACATCACATGCTTACTGCTATTGCGATTGTCGCTGCATGCAACAAAAGCAAGGGATGACAATTGACATGCACGCCAGCTTTGTCATCTTTTAGCTAAAAAATCCAAAACATACAATAGGAGTACCATTTATATAGCATATAGACTATTGATACCTCAAAAGATACACCATTTTATATTCAAAAGAAAAACAAATTATAATTAGCGGCGAATTTAGAATTTAAAGTTTATGAATTCTTACAAAAAATTCAAGTGAATTAATATACCTTAATAGCTAGGTTTACGTCAAATATTTATAGATATTCAGTAAATTTCTTAATATATATATTCAGAGTCTACGGAAAAACTATTGGAGTCCTGTGAACCTATATATTGTACTCTTCATCCACGTCTAATTGTAAATCATCTAGGTTTATTTGTTGATTCTTTCACAAAGCATGAGCCATAAGTTGAGCCAATTTTAGGACGAGTTTCGTAGGTTCAACCAGTGGCGAAGCCAGGAATTTCATCTAAGGTAATGTTTAAGTTTTGAAAGAAGTAAAAAAGAATAATATATCTCTGATAAAGGGTGTTCAATATATGTTATATACCACTAAAATCTAATATTTTACCTATATATACCGTGTAATTTTTCGATGAAAGGTGGTTAGTTGACCACCCTTGGAACTACGTAGCTTCACCCCTGGGTTCAACTACTGAACATATTATTTTCATCTCAAAATATATGTACGTATAAAAAAGATTAAAACAATATACATATAATAAGATAACACTTTTTCTGAGTTCACTAATTTTAATTCTAAATTCCCTTGTGGTCATAACCTATATTGTTGAGATCACTCTCCAAAAATGTTGGCGCACCCGTATTAGATCCTCGGAAAACGCACCATTTTTGAAGAATCCGACACCTACCCAGCGATATATCATAAAAAATGAATAGAACTAACTCACCTGGGGTAAAGGAAGAATGACAAAGAGATCAAAGAAGAAACCCTTCTTAGCCTTAAAGTATGGCTGAGCCACCATCTGAGTTCGCCTTGATCTGTTAATCATCTTGAATTGCAGCCACATGTTCCACACGTGCAATGCGTCGGTCATGCACCGGAGAACCGTCACGGTGACGGCGAACCAACCGTCGACGAAGAGACACATGCAACTCTCACTTATAGAAAGAGAATAGAAAAATAAAGGGTCTAGAAATAGCCCTATGGCACATACTAATAAAAATATTCTGTTCCATTCTTGAACCCATTGTGCTCTAGGGTCTATTATTTTATTTCTTGAAAAAAATCCTATAATTATTCCTCCTTTATTTCTACCTTCTTGAATTTTGTTACATTCATGGGAGTTATTTTCTTCTTCTTCTTCTTCAACAATTTCTTCGTCGTCGTCGTCCTGCTCGCTATCATCATCACTGACACTGTATATATCCTCATAATGACTAGTCATTTTTAATATTTTTTGTATTTGAATATCTCTGCAGGATAGAATTCGACAGAAAAGTAAAGAGTAACGGCAACAAGCGATTGAAGAAGGTGTGAAGAGAAGGTTGGGGAAGAGAAGAGAATATATGCAATATATATTTTGAGTTTTTAGATGTAGGAATAATGGGGTCTATAACAATTTAAAGAAAAAGACAAATAATTGTAGTTTTGGAGTATTGGTTAGAGATATATTTGGAGCTTATAACCTAAGAATACAAATTGGAAGAATTTCCTAGACTGACCCTTTGGTAATTTGTAGCATTTATTAATGGAACTTTAAATAGAAAAAGCTAGACATTGGTAATTTTAATATAGGGGTTTAAGATAGTTATTATCCATAATAATTAGAGTCATATATAACTTGAAAAAATAAGGTGCATAACATTCTACAACAGATTAAATTATATTGATTATATAAGTTAAAGCATTTAGTTATATACACAACGTCAATATAAGAAAATTTAACTAAACTATGGGTGTGTTTGGTACAAAGAAAAAAAAATTCGATGAAAAATGAGTGATTTTATTATTTATTTTCCCTTATTTGGTTGGTGAGTAGAAAAACATCGAAAAATATTTTCCGTCATACCAAACACATCTTAAAAGGTACTAACTTATCAACCTGAAAAGAGCTAATACGGGCTTAGCCTGCCTTTTATCTTATCCTTCTATTCTAGGCGAGGAGGGAAATTTAGAATAAATAGCCCCAGAAAAAACTACAAACTAGTCAAAGGACAGCCTGCCTTATTCTTCTCCCGTTCGGGACCCTTATTCTCTCGGAGATAGCCTGGTCTGAGCTAGAACAGCAGATTCGTATACATAAAAGTAGAAAAAATGAAGTAGCTATTTATGGTGTTAGAAAAAAAATTCAAAATATAAATGAGAAAAAAGTTGAAAGGGATAATATTGGAATAAGAAGAGTGAGAAATAAGGAGACAAAAAGATTTGGAGGAAGCTGCAGAGGTTGGCAAAGTAGGAGTCTATTTCACGAATAAGTTTGAAAAAAACAAGTTTCGACGCAGTTTCCTTTTGTTTTGTTTGTTTGCAAATCAATTATATGAAAGAGAAAAAAAAGATATCTACGTTACTACTACAAGATTACTATTACATCATATATCGCTTTCCAAAAACAGACTTAATTTTGAGAAATAGGAACTTGAACACATTATTTTACCTGCCTCAATTATCACCTCAAGATTTTCAAGAGTTTAACTTATGAACACTGACAATTATTTTACGATATCAAAATAGTCAAAATCGGATTCAATTGTCAACTGCCCCTGTCGGAAATAGGATTGACTACCGATTCCGAAGATGCCATCTTGATAACTGGACTGAATGTATCATCATAGTCTATACCCTATTGCTGGTTGTAGCCTTTGGCTACCACGCGAGCGGCGGGTCTAGAATAGATTCCCCAACGGGTCCTGACTTTTCAACAACAAAGGCGAAAACTTACTCTTTCAAGTCAAAGTCCATTCCCAGTCACCGGGCTGAGCGCACCTTTGGTACTTCAATAGGATAAGCCTTCGTGCTCTACAAAAAAAAAACAGAAATTTTCTACCAGTGTATATCGAGAAGCCATGGCCCTCCCTCTTATGCAGCATAAATCAAAAGAAAAGAAGGGGGTGTCCTAGTCTTTTTGATTTTTACGAAATGCGAGCTGCCTAGGCACAAAGCCAAACAAGTCCAAATTAAGTCAAGTTTTTGCTCCTATTAGTTGATATTTTAGCCTAACTCATTGATTAAGAATTAAGAGACTTAGTGAATTTAATTAGTACCAAAAATCCCCTCTTGGCGAAAAGTCAAGAAATCCACAAAAAAGAAAATTGAATCTAATTAGGCTAATTTAGGGGATAGAGAATACGAGACACCCTTAGACAAAACTCACACCTTAGACATATAGCACAAGGTCACATTGTATGCGCAACTAAGAAATAACATGGTATAATAAGTTATAGTATAATATTACTTTCTCTGTTTTATGTTATGTGAAGGTATTTGGCTAAATATGAAACTTAAGAAAAAACGAAAGAGTTTTGAAATTTATAGCCTTAAACATACAGTGACATTTCTATTGCTATTGCTATTGTAGTACACTATTGCTTCCTCCATCTAACGTTATATGAAGGTATTTGGCTGAATATGAAGTTTAAGAAAAAAGGAAAGAGTTTTAAAATTTATAGCCTTAAACATATAGTGACATTTCTATCGCTATAAAATATATGTATAAGATAATATTGCAGATGTAATGTAATGTCCCCCATTTGGCCATAAGTTCTTCATTTTTCTTGGCTTTGCACTTGTAGAGACGATGAAACACTGACATATCTGTTGTAACAGAAATAGTACACTTTCTTGAACTTTTCCTTGTCTCGTCCAATTGTTTGTTTTTTTCCCGAAGCAAAATTTTCTGTGCTGACACATAAATATGGTCCATCCTTATTACTAACCGCCAATGGTGGGGAGGCACACCAATGATTTTGGCTCATGTGTTCGTGTATATGTATTTTTTTTATAATTGTAGTGTCCGATACAGTTTGCACAGTTAACTACTTCCATAACGTATTTGCTACCGTCCACCAGCACAAGTGCTCGTATGATTCTGTCCACCGACGCTTGGACAGTTTGTGTATAGATGTATTTATACTTCTAATTATGTACCAATGGTCACACAAAAGTTTTACGCGCCATGTGGTGCTACTACATCTACTAGAGGCAGACCTATAGTAATAAAAAAAGTACACCAAATGACCTTGATAATGGATAGTTTTGATTTTTTTTTTACCCCCACTTGCCTATGGACAAGCCTTTATGATCAAAAGTCAAAATACCCATGTGACAAGCGAGGGACAACATTTGTTAAACTTGAAGTTCTATCCATATAAGGCAAGGCGGGTCAAAAAATCTAGAGTGGCACCGAAGTGTCATATTTGTGCAAACCACCCTACAATAATAGGGGTAGGTTTACTTGAGCAATAATAGGGTTGGTGGGGATGGGGAATAGGGTGCAGAAGGTTGAGAATGAGTTTTGAAAAATGTTTTCCTTTCTCTTGATAGAGAAACATTTTCCTTCAATTGGAAAAAATTGGAAAACAATTTCCGGGAATTTTTTTCCTTCGTACTAAACCCACCCTTAGCAATTTCAGAATTTCACAAGAATGTGCACCTTTAGATGTACAGGAAAAACTAAAGGGAGAAGGGGCTTGACTTGAAGCCTGTAAAAGGGATTCTGATTGAAGCTACAGTTCATGTTTCATTTCTTGAAGGATCAAGATATAATCAATAGATCAATGAAATTTATCGATAAGTTTAGAAGGCTTACCCTGTGAAGAAAGACAGCATCACAGTAATATTGAACATATTAATGTGGAAAATAGACATACTGTCAACTTTTGATCAACATCTGCAAAACAAAATTAAGATGCAGCAACAATTTAAGATTTCAGAGAGCTTGATCTCCCATTGCAGCTCTCTTTTATTCAGACATTGAATATCAACGAGATGAACTACAATGAAAATCGTAAAACCTATTTGACAGCATAAGACGATCAACATATCATTTTATCCATCTTCGTTGCAGCTCGCCAAGAATGAAAACTGGCAGAGTGCTACTATGTACATACAGATTAGCTATTTTATCTAAGGAAAACCTTCTTCTTCGTATTCACACGATTAGCCACGTCCTTTTTATTATCAGCGTTCACCTGCATTAGTAACATTGTAAAGGCAGTTAATCCTTTCGCACAATTGCTTCTCCCACTGAATTACTATAGGTGTAAGGACTATCCGACACCTCATAAATAAACAATGGGAAGAAACCCTATCAAAATGAGATGCAAGAGTGACAAATCTAATTATTCCTCAAAACAACCATACAGCTTATTAGCCAAGGGCCTCGATAACTAATAAGTATATGCTTTAAAATAAATGTTAACTAGGCCAGCTCAGACAGGCTTGGTCCAGTTCTGCACTTGGCTCAATTAAAAATGGGCCAGGTCGTGCAAATTTTAAGGGGATGTGCCCGGCAAAGACCACGACCCCTGACGGTAAACAGGACTTGTAAAGGGCTCAGGGCTGGAATAGGCCAGGCTATTTTCTTTTTCAAAAAAGAATGTTTCCTATATTTTCTTTTATCTTTAGAATTTCTACTTTATTCTTTTAGGAAATATCTCGGTTAAAAGTGGACTTTCTCTAATTCCTAGCTGGTCTGGACCGATCCAGTCATGGTCCAGGTCACTTCACTGGTTTAAAAACCTAGGACCAACCTTGGCTCAGTAACTGGGCCTGGACCGTGCAGGCTCAGTTTTTTTTCTTATTGGTCACTCTGTGCTTTGTTTTATCAAGCTGGTTAGTCCGATTTCATGGGTCATCTCAGGTCTACTTTAATGATTGTTAGGACTGTTGCACTCCATGAAATAAGAGCACAAACTACTGACCATGATCAATGAATACTCTAAATTCTGCAATCAGTCTCCAGAATGACTTCACCACATCAATTTGCATATACTAATTTAATCTATAAAGATACCTTTTTTTCTTTTTACAATCGAACAGAAAAACTAACAATAACAGTAGCTAAGAGCACAAAGGTTACCATCAAATCACTAGACTTTGCGTTCTCACTGCTTCGTTTATTCTCCTTTGTGTAACTTGTGAATTCTGTACGACATCTTTGGTTGCCGATGATGCTTGACTTCTGGGTCATACCCATTCTCCCAACCACATTCACCTTACTGGTGCCAACAGTCCTAACGCACTGGCTACCTCCAATTCTTGCAGTAGCCTTCGAGACCCCAATTGAGGATACATGATCATTGGCTCTTCGAGAAATAAGAGGTTTTCTTTGTACATTATGTTGATGTACCTATAACATAACACAAAAATTGGATAAATCAATTAGTTTGTCATTCGTTGAAAGTGACATGAAACGTTATGAAATAATGCATCACGAACATCGAACAGACTGAAGCCTGAGAGCAGCTCAATTTATCTAAAATGTTCGCCCTGGCTCAAATGCTCAATAATTTAAAGATGGTCAAAAACTACGGAAACCCTTCTCAATCTCCAAACCTATCAGTAAAACAAAAGGCAAAAAGCATACAAATTCTATTCAATAGCCTACCTACTCATAACCTTTTACTGAAAATGTAAAGGGGAAGCCTGTCATATAAGCTTTTCAAACAACTTTTCTAGTCTCTCACCTTTTCTTTAGTGCCTTCATTCCTAATGGACGAAGAAACAGATCTTCCAGTAACCAATTTAGTGTTAGAAGTTTTATCAGGAGGTTGAACAGGATCCTTGGACATCTTTGCCTTCTTAATTTCTCCAATCGGAGCTCGAGCCATCCTACTTGCATTACTATCTGGGGTTTTCTCTTTATTTTTTCTCTCATTTAGATTCTCCCTTTCCTTGTAGGGGTTTGAAGAAGATCCTACACTCGACATACTTGAAGAAGATTTCTGACCTTCTGACTTCCTAAAATTGTTTGCCTCCATTCTTGATGCTTGTCTTGTAGCACAACTTTTCCCCAGACTTACTCTTAGATCTGACAAGAACCCACTAGTTCGACCAAGTACTTGATCAGACACTTTGAGAGACTTCTTTAAACTGTTAACGCCCAATGATTTTTGGTAATGTTGTTCACCGTTCTCCGATGTAATGCAGCTTCTTGGCAGGCTTTCGTGTCTCGTGACAGCCAAAGAGTTCGAGCTAATTTTTTCATTGCCAGAACTAAGATCTGGTGGCTGACAAGAAGAACCTGAGTCTGAAGTAGCAGAGTTTGTTAATTTTTTGGAGCTTGCCCTCTGTTTAACTACTTTACAAGCTTCTGAATCTGCAGCTGAAGATTTAGAGCTTAATTGTTTAACTGGATGTTTCTTATCCAAGGTAAGCCAATGATTTCCTTGTCCCAATTGTCTGTTTCGGAAATCTTTGCCTCTTGATCTTGAAACCGAAGGTGGAAGCTTAGGAGAACATGACCCCTGCAACCCGAGCTCTAGGTTTATGGAACCCTCTCCAGCATGAGAAAATGCAGATTTCAACATTTTAGAAGAGGCCTGGTGAAACCTACATATTCATTTAACGTAAGGATACCACGTCGATATAGTGAAACTGCTTAAGTAAGAAAAACGAGAAGATGCTTACGGATGGCTTATGTGGAACCAATCATCGTCCCTGCAACAAAAAGATGAATATGCTGGATCAAGAAACTAATTTCTCAAGCAACCAACATGAATTTGAGAACCTAACAACTTGTGTAGATGCTCACTTTTCTTGATAGGCAGACTTAAATTCTAAGGTAAGGTCCACCCACATAGGGGCCTCAATTTGATCCTGCAAAAATCAGCATCGGTAGAACATCAACCATAAACACAAAATTATAATGTAGGCCATGTAGACCACTCTAACAGTTCAATTTTATGGACACACTATAATTACAGGTAACAGAAAAGGAAAAGGCAATGGCAAAAGACTTGATCAACTACGCCTCAATTCCAAACAAGTTGACTGGCAAAAGCAGAGTAAAATACACTCAAATAAGAGGAGGTGCTATGAACATAAACCTCATGAGTCATCCCAGCCCCAGCTATGAGCTGTAACACATATGCAAGAAGGAAGTATGTCTTAATGGACAGGTATACTAAAGAAGGGGAATCACTTGCTTCGACCAAAAAAAAACAATAACCAAAACCAGGGGCGGATGTAGAGGGGAAGGTACGGATTCATCTGAACCAGTAGCTTTGACTCGGGCACTATATATATACATATGTTAAAAAATTCACTAAATAAGTACAAATAATTCATTTTGAGTCCAGTAAATCAACTGAATTATGGTATAATTCGAACTCGGCCTCAAATCCTGGATCCGGCCCTGACCTATTGATTCGTAAGCTTCTGTAGATGAGGGATGCAAGATCGAGATTGCAAACAAACAAAGAAACCCAAATGAGGCTAAAAGATATTGGATTAACACGAGTACCAATGAGAGATGCCAGAGAATTTCCGTTCTTTTTTTCTACACAAATCCACAGAAAGAACCACGTGAAACTCACAATATACACCATTTAAAATACATTTTATTAACATTTACAACTACACCTCAATCCAAAACTACGCAAAATGTTCTTAGGAAAACTCAGGCTTCGATAACAAGTATTTCAATTGTCTTTATAAACACAGTAACATGGTGGGAGCATAAATTCCTTCAAAAGAGTAATTACACTACCAAAGCCACTACTTCATTATTACAACAACAACAACAACAATACCATTTTTAAAATAAAAGAATAGTTCTTCAAATAGTATGATGAGGTGCTCTGGGTAAACATAAGTAGTTTAACTGAAATTTTTTATCTAAAAATACTAATAAACTTGATATCTTAAAATACGCTAATCTTTAAATAGTTTTACTCAAAGTTAGGCAAATTGACTGATCAAAAGCTAGATTTTACGATTAAATCTGAATGGAGTCAGCATTACAAACCAAGCTACTATAATAATTTAATACCCTAAGCACCAATCCAATAGTATAATTCCATAGATACTAAAATTCAAGGTGTGGCCTAGTGGTCAATGATGTGAGTTGAGAATCATGAGGTCTCAGGTTCAAATCCCAGCCAGTCAACGCAAAATACTAGGTGATTTCTTCCCATATGTCCAAGCCTTGATGGACAGAGTTACTCGGTACTTGTGCTAGTACGAGATAGCAGCTGCCTCGTGGAATTAGTCAAGGTGCGGGTAAGCTTGCCCCGACACCACGGTTATAAAAGAATATAATAATAATAATTCCTTTAGAAAGATATATGAGTAATGACTATTATAAATTGGCTTGTGTAAGAATAACAAAAACACACTATCGAAATTCCATCGTATCAAATGAAGAAGAATTCATACAGTTCATAGACATTCAGATCCATGTTAACAAAGCACAACTTCTTACAGGACTATTAACATTTTTTTGTGAGAAATTAGGTCCAAATTACAACTATCACCTCAACAAAACTAGTTGGCTCAATTACACACACACACACAGAGAAAATATAAAACAATTAAATATACATTTTCAAGGTACTAATAGAAATTACCAGAAAAGCCCAGTGATCGAACTGTTCGTTGCATTTTTTGTTCTTAGGGAAACTTTCAACACCATTGATTCCGCCATTTTCAGCAGGAAGCTTGTTTACCCGTTTTTTGATAACCATTTCTTGAGTTCACCGGACTTCAGAATCGGAATTTGTGATTCCGCCGAAAGTAAATTGATGCGTTTTTTCAGGTTGAAGGGATTTGAAAACGCAAATGGCTCGAGGTCCTCTCAAAATGTCCTAATATTGCAATACGGTCCTCGTATTTTGCAGTTATTATTTGCAATTCTATTTTATTTATTATACTTTATTAAACGCATCGAAGGATAAAGCGGGGATAGCTCAGTTGGGAGAGCGTCAGACTGAAGATCTGAAGGTCACGTGTTCGATCCACGTTCACCGCATTTCTATAAAGGATTTTATCTTATTTGGGAATAAAACTTTTCATTTTACACACACACTTTGTTTGAATGTAGGGATGGCAAACGGAGCGAAGACTATGCGGTGCGGGCAGATTGAAATACCTTTTCATAAAAATTGATGCGGTGCGGGACGGGTTGCGAGTTTAAGTAAGTTTTCTTCTGATTCTTCCTAAGTTCGATAATAACTTTAAGGTATGATCTTTTATAGACTTTTGTTTTGGAAAGACAAATATAATACTCCGTGCTTAATTTTTTTTTTTTATCAAAGTTAAGCTTTTTTTTACTTTTCTGTTGAACTTCCTTCGGAGTCAAAACAATGACTCAAACAAATTAGTTTTATTATTAGGTTATACACAAGTCATTAAGGAGTATTAGAAATAGTATTATAGAAATGTAAATACTATTTTACAATGAATACTAAACTAATACATAAGGGTTCATTTGCGTTTTTCACAATGAGCAACAAGTATATATTATTTTTGAAATTGTAGAATTCAATATATAAGCAACAAAAAAACTTTCAATTTTTTTGGTTGATTAAATTGAAAATTTCAGTCAAACTACAAAAAAGAAATAAGCAAACAAAATTGAAACAAAAATACTTATGCAGTGCGGGGCAGGGCGAGTTAACATGTTCGCGGGTTTATGCGAGTTTGCCCCGCAACCGCGCGGCACCGCACCATTTGCCATCCCTATTTAGATGGTGTATCGCATTGTATTACTTGATGACTACAACGTTTGGATATATTGTATCATTTGTTGGGGTTTCATAATGTATTGACTGTTACGCACTAAACTATGGACCAAATACATGTTACACACTTTTTGCGAACGAAAATCACATTACACACTCAACCTTTCCAGAGTGTATCCAATACACACTAGTTTGCCCACGTGGACAATGCGTGCTTTTTCCAGCAAAAGAGTTGCCTGAACAAAGAAGTTTTGTGTTAGATGTCAATTTTTTTTTACAACAACAACAATATACCCAGTATTAACCCACACCGTGGGGTCTGGGGAACCGATATGACATTGCTTCAGTATAGCTTACCGAGGACATGACTATGCATAGGAAGGGGTGGAGGTTGAGAATTAGGATAGATGGTTAGGTAGTCGAGCTTTGTCACTGTTTGTTTCAGTAGCTTTAGTACATCACTTTGTGTCTTTCGTGTATTTCTAGACTTCTGTTATAACTTGTTATTGCCTTTGTTTCGGTTTTCCATTTGCACTACCTAGTGTTAGTTTTGTCTTGGTTTTCTGATTGGTTTGCTTGCCATTATAATTGCCCCTTCCGTTTATCTTTCCTGAGCCGAGGGTCTACCGGAAACAGCATCTCTACCTTTTTAATGGTAGGGGTAAGGTCTGCGTATACACTACCCTCCCCAGACCCCACTTGTGAGAATATACTTGATTTTTTGTTGTCGTTGTTGTTGTTGCCCTTAAGACCATGACAACAGCAACACATCCAGTGTAGTTCCACAAGTGGGGTCTAGGGAGGGTAGAGTGTAAGCATACCTAACCCTTGCCTTTAAAAAGGCAGAGAGGTTGTTTCCGGAAGACCCTCGGCTCATGAAGAGGAGAGGAGAGGGGCAACAACAAGCAAATCGAACTGACAACTAAAGCAAAAATACGAAACTAGCAAAAGGTAATGCAATCAGAAAACCAAAACACAAGACAGCAGCAAGTAGTAACAGAAGACTATGGGTACAAAAAAAAATACGGAAGGCACCAAGTGGTGTATCAAAGCTACTAATACAAACAAGGACAATACTCGACCACCTAACCCTTTACTTTAATTCTCAACCTCCACACCTTCCTATACATGGTCATGTCCTAAGTGAGTTGGAGTGTTGCCCTTAAGACTATAAGTTTCCAAAATCTTCCTTTTTTTGTTTCTTAAACTGTATGTCAAGTCAAACGTCATATAAATTGAAACTACACTTTTTTTGTTTCTTAAACTGCATGTCAGTCAAACGTCATATAAATTGAAACTACAGAGTATATGCTTTCTGTCTTAAAAGAAAGATAGTTATATGCTTTCCAATATCAACAATGGAGTCTCTTCTTTGCTTGTTACAGCAAAAAAGGTAAGGAAAAGGTTCAATCTTGAATTGGCAGCTTATCCTATCAAAATAAAGTCCAGAAGCTGTGGTGTTTATCATATGAAACTTCTGTTACATTAAGTCCAACAACGCTAATCATGACAGCTCCACAATGGTTTATGACCAAACTGAAATTTGACATGATTATTTTCATTTTGTTGAATGGAGAAAGCAATTAGGATATGAGCAGTATATATACAGGTAATTCTTAAAACAGCTAGGATTAATCAGCCCAGAAATGTATATCTAATAAGTTAAATGCAATCATGTTTTGTCACTCATTAAGTTGTAAAAAATTAGTAATCATTCTTCTGCAATTGCAAACAATCTATCACAACTGCTGCAACACTTGGGCATAAAAATCTATGGACTAGGAAATTTCTAGTCCGTTTTCGAACTAACTCAAACATATATGTATGTCGAGAAACCTAACATAGTCTACAACAAGCTATTCACAATCAGATGGATCAGAGTGGATCCTTTCGGAGCACACTACTTTCCCCAGTCTCGACTAAGAGACTAGTTCTGCTACACTAAGACACCCCATAGTTGGGAAAATTACTTTCAACTATATCACACACAAAAGAAGAAGAATTATGTAGAGTTACTATCTTTTGCTCTTCTTTCCCCACCAATTTCTACGAGTTTTCTCTGCTTCTGAATAACCAAGCTTGTGTACCTTTGCCTTTGTCTCCTTTAACCGAGCCTTGTAATCTTTCTTCCATTCCTCAAACCTATGTCTCAGTTTTCGAAAATCTTCTGCAGGATTAGTTGAATGTAACTGCTCTGACTTCAACTGAGCAATTGACATGGCTTCGTCATCAAAATTTTGTCTCCGTAGTTCAAACTCCCTGTTAAGGTAATTGACTACACATAAACCGCCATTATTCTCTCTAATACCTCCAAAATCTACACCGTTGCTAGCAAATTCGATAGGAGTGCTGCCCCCAGGAGTGTGAGTGCCCATAGTTGTTGTGTCTTCAGAATCATAACCGCAAGGAGATTGGGAACCTTCACGTTTTCCAGGGTGACCGGCTGGATTGTCAACACCGAGACTCTTCTTGGCAGCAGCCAGACTTGCCTGCGTCGCGAAGCATTTGATATATAAGATAGTTGGCAATTTAAACATTCATGTATATAGAAGAGCATAAACCTAAACTCCTTTTCTGAAAGCAAATTAAAATAATGCCAACCATGTACACATCCATGGTAGAAAAAACAATTCTTCCTACATTGATAAAGATTTATTGTTCTTTACTCTAACAATTGCTTCTCCCGTGGGGAAAGAAAATATGCTTCTTCAATGTGCTAGAAGCGTAATGACTACATGCACATTAATTGCATCAAAATAACTTTCAAAAGGATTTTATCAGCCTTATTCCGCAGTTTCATCTCACCAACTATTTCTTCAAATGGAAGGAAATGCAACAACAAAAAATTCTGCTACATGTATAGAATTATACTATATTATCACATGGACTTGGAGATATTACAAACCTGCAAAGACACCATTTGCTTTTGCCACATCTCCTCCATCGACCTCATCCTGACCTCATAATCTGACCATCGGGCCTCCAATTGGTTTACTTGCTCCTTTAGGGCAGCATTTTCCTTGTCCTTCTCGTCAAGGGATGCCTCAGCCACCATAACACGCCTTTCGAGGTCTTCTACAACAGAAGGTAAAATTTCTGCAGGCAAGTCCTGCTGAGACAAAAAGATTTAAGCTTAGTACAGAATCAACCTTGCTTTTCAGCTGTCAAAGTGACAGCCATGGGCAATTAGAACAGAGAAAAGAGAAAAGAGAAATTGGATTATAAGGTAGAGAAAAGGGGTTTTGGTCTCCATTAAATACTCTTGACCTAAGTCCTTATTCTTTCCTTCTGGGCTGCTAATTGATTGTTTTTCTTTGGTGCTGCAGATTGGGCAATAGGATTAACATCTAAACCAAAAAAGGGCCTTCCTATCCATTGAAAAGGACTCATATTTTCTCACTTCTTTACCTTCTAATTAAAGAATAAAACTCTCAGCAATTTCAAGACTGAGCATTTCATCGTCTAGAGAAAGGAGACAATATGAAACATTTTCTCATTCCTCATATCAGAGAAAAGTAGCAGAACACCTTTAATTGGACTTGCTTGTCAAAAAAAGGGGGGAAAAGATACCTAAAACTGGCTTCACGCAACAGGCCACCAAATTCTTAAAGATATTAATCCGGAAGCAGACACTACAATTCTGAATGAAGAAAAAAGAAAAATTACAATAGTATTTATGAAAAAGCTTTTAGAAGAAAGATAAATCATTCCATGCTAAAGTCCCTCTAGATAACAGAAGTTGACGGAAGAGAGCTTGCTTATGAAGATATCCATCATTCTCTATCAAATACGGTACCTTCACCTCCGACGTCTTTGTGCCTTGTTTTTCTCTGTCTTGGTTTAACTTTTTCAAACTCTGCAGCTGATTAAGATGCCTCTGAGCCAACCAGCAACGAATTGCTGCAATAAAAGAAAAGCAAGGCAGATAAACCCATATTTCATTTCATAATCATAGTCGCCAAAGAAAAATCTTTACCTGATTGTATCTGCACAACAGCCACCAGCTGCTTGTCGTTTTCTTTGTTAGCAGCCTTCCGTTTCGACTCCAGAGATGCATTATAATGCCTTCTAGCAATTTCACCACGGACGACTACAAGAAAATATTTTGACATCATACCTCCAAGAATAATAACCTTGACTTAGAAGTTCCACAATATTTCATGTCGTTAATCACTTTAAGAACTTTCAGCAGTGTGACATATTTCCACTAAAAAAGAAAGGAAAGAAAGGAAGAAAGAAATGAGAGAAAAGAGCTTGGATATGGAATCCCTGGTTGCTCAAGAACTTTAAGTCATATACTAACTAATAAAAACAAACAAAATCATATACAAACAAAACTGGCTTGAGAAAATTCTGTTCATAAATAGCTTCTTCGAAGGTTGATCAACATTCCCAAAATTAAAACTGCTGCAAAACATTTTGCCTTACATGACTGGAGTATGATGACTCCTCCTTCGAGCTCATGGAAGTGACGATGAGCACAATGACCACTGTAGCACTTCGGTACCTCAAGAGTGCCTTGCAAAACTTGTTTTCTCACATCCTCCAGTGCAGCAATCTACAAGTCACCAAGAAAGAAGTTCAGAAAATCGATACACCAGGAAATCGATTCTTTAATAACGTGCACAACCATTGCCTCACTAGAAGTCCAAATTAGCCATACTTATCATAAGAAAATTATTAGCATATTTATCTTCATTTCTCATTAGATTACTATAACGGGACTAATTGCAGAAATGTTCGAAGTCAAATATGCTTCTTAAATCTGAAATTCTCTTCATGATGTAACCAAATTTTAAGACACATTACATTTTTATTTGCTTAATTCTATAGTAGTAATGATTAAATAAGTTACAAGGTATCTGCTTCAATGATTAATGGCAATCCAAATTACTTATCGTAATGAAAGAAAACATAGGTACACTTAAGAAACTACGAAAAAGCAACAAACTTACCTGTCCTGCCCGGAAATATAACTTTGTATACCCAACTTGGTACATTTCGGGAAGGATATCAAATTGCCGCAGAATGGCAACTGACATGCTTAAGGGATCTTTGGATTCAAGAACTTGTGGAAGAAGGACACCATACCTAAATAACAACATTTGTATAAGTTATAAAGCATCCAAAAGGGAAACTCAGCCGCAAAGAAAGGAGCACATAATTCACCTTTTAGAGAATTCTTGATGCGTCATCCTAGTAGGATACCCAGATCTAGAGATCCTAACAATGTCAAGAAGACCAGAGCACCTGAGCTGCTCAAAGATGAGATCATTATTGAACATGCCAGGAACCTGCTTATTGTTCGGTTTTAAGCAACAAATAAAGTGTGGCGCAGTACTTTCCAACTGCTGCATCAATTTGAACAATAGGTCCTGCAAGATTTTGATAAAGGCAACATTAGGGATTTGTTATAGCATCAGAATAAAAATTGTTATTTTCTCAAAAGAAATTTATAAACGTTTTTACCAGCACATCTAGTTTTATAAGGAATTAAGAAAATGACATAACTACCTTAAATTTAGTAGCAACTGTTTGCTTCTGAAAATCTGCAGACTGATTAGCAAAAGAAGACGCAAACGACTTGGGTAAGTGTTCACTGCTTGACGAGAGTAGTTGAATAACGTCAGAGTGCACCGTATCTCTATTCTTCTCCAAGAAGCCACTTGTGTCATAGATGACCTAAAACGATAAAATTAAAACTTTATTATGGTCAAAACAGAACTATTAAAGCGAGTAACGAATATTAGATATACTTGAAAGAAGCTTATTGATCTTTATTAATTGAAACATCGATTATTGTCCATGAGCAAATTCTAATGTATCAGATCCCAAACCTTAATTGTCTCACAAGAGTCTCAGTTCAAGGAAATCGCCACTTCACATCTAAAGAGACATCATATGGCACAAGTTTTGACACCAAAAGGGATACATTTCGAAAAGAAACTGACCTCTCCAGCATAATGGTGAATGCCAAATTCTTCTCTATCTCCTTTATAGCAAGGGTTAGCTTTCAGGTGCTGCTTAAGCTTATTGGCGAAGGTCAAGTCAGTCGCTTTATGAAAATTTGACTCTTCATCCAATAAAAATATCAGCCCGATGGATTTCTGCAAAAGGCATCATTGGAATCCACAGATCAAGATATGATATATAATTACACTGTGTACTGGATATTTTGCATTTTCAACTTCACTGCCGAGAAGTATTTCTACGATGTGAACATATGGTGGGTGTCTGCGTGTGCATGTAAGTGTGTTTGGAAATGATGTCCATCAAAATAGTGATAATTCGAATGAGGTAGTGTCTCTTCTTATCCAAATCAACAATTGAATATGAGAAAGAGAAAGAATACTACAAGGGAAAACAAAACAAAATTATGTCTGTGTTATGCTGAAGCGTTAAAAGTGTAATCCAAAGTGATGAAATTTTGCACAGACTATGAGTATTCCTGAATGCAAAATGAGTGGAAGAAAAGAACCAAAATGCACAAATACCTTCTCAAAAAGATCCAAGCACTCTTGGTTGTCTTGAAAATCTACTTTTGTCCAATCAATTCCATCCAATTCATATTCCTGAATTAAAGTACATCAGTTTTGGCGTCAGTATCCAACATAAGCTGTAATAAATATCCACAGGAGTCTGAATAAAGCTCAGATATCCACAAATACAAAGAGAAATGTGACTGATAATGATCTTTATTTCGTCTGCACAACTTCAACAACATTTGCAGACAGCAACCGAGGTCCTAAAATATGTGCTCGGACCTTCTCAACCCAGTTCTCACGAAAAGTTCACTCATTTTTGACAAGGAAAAAGCTTCACTCATACTATAGCTAACTGATGCAAAGTCAGCAAAAAGCATTGTTCTTTGTTTTCCTATCTAAGTTTAAAGAACTGAGTAGCTGAAAGGAATGAAGAAATAAGAACCATATCCTGAAAAAATGTGAAGAAATAAGAAGTCAGTAACAACAAAACATGCTAATGTTCTTACTTCTTGCTCAAGTTTGAACAGATGTCGGTTGAAATGCTGCTGGAGCCTCTCATTTGCATAGTTTATGCAAAGTTGTTCAAAGCTATTTTTCTGAAAAGGAAGAACGGCAAGTGAAACAACAGATATACTTTTATGCGGTACAATAACAACAACATCTTGAAAATCAATTTACCTCAAATGATTCGAAGCCATAAATATCTACGATATTTATGGTTCTAGCAGTCTTTTCTTTAACCATTGCAAGAGATTTATTAATTTTATCCACTATCCAGTCAAAAAGGTTTGCATAGATGAACTTCGCCAATGCATCTCTTGTATCAATTGCCTGAATCAAAGTTAAAATCATTTTTTATGGTTCTTAAGAGAAAAGGTAGGAGTGCCGTATTCATAATACGCAAAAGTAACACACTTGTTGCATATTACGGCAAATGCGAGGATGAAAATGTCGAAGAGAGAATCTGTTGGAGAACCTATATAACCAAGTAACTTACCTGCTGCATGGTTAAACTCTTGACAACCTTATCCTTGCCAGTTTGCATTCTCCTGGTTGACAAAGCTAGCATGAGGTCATTGGCACTACAGCCCAACAAGCTAGCAGCATTTATAACGGCTGCAATATTAGAGATGGTGAAATACCAAACAGGTTAGCTTTAGCGCTGCCAGATAATCATAGTTATAACAAACATATAACACTGTATCAGGAAACTCCATGATTGGGCATAATTCAAAATCTTCGCGTACAAAGAGAAAAAGATGATTAGAAAAGATTACATTTGCAGTTAAAGAACCAAGTGCAGGAAATAGTAGCAAAACTGACAATGACAAAACATGACACACTGTCTCCTACTCAAAGGAGAAACAACATTGTAATATTTGACCAGACAAAGAAATTTCAGATAGGCGACAGGGCAACGCAGTCAACAAAAAGTTCATTGTGCACAAACCTAAACATGTTATCTACACTCTTTCATCCTCCTAATAGTAATTTATGAATACTGAACATCTCCGTGTTTGTGAATTTTCTTTTCTTTTGTGTGCTATACAAAATAACCATTGACCATCCTTTTTAGAGCATGACATGGGGATGGTTCCAAATTGAGCAGCGTAACGGAAAAATTACTTGAATAAAAGTGAAGAAGGGAAGTAAAATAAGGGAATACTGCAATGGGACAACGGAAATGCATATTCTTCTATTCTAGTATCACAGTAACAGATACAAGAGGTGATACGAATCTATTTTCAGTAATAGTAAAAGGAATAGACATGATTATCCCACAATTATTTGTTTTTAATGCCCCGTAAACTTTCATTAAGCTTAATTCAAATCTATGCTCCATGTCGCTCAAATTAGTTGTTTTATATAATGGAATGTGAGAAATACTTGGTTTAAGGTATTGGATCGATGGGAATATGTTTGGTAGGTGATTGTAATGAAATGAAAATGAATACTGAAATATCTATGTTTTGATCTATCGATCACGTTTAAACCCAAAAGGGGTCGTGCTAGTGAAAATGATCATAATCATGCTTAAGCCCACGCCATATTTGTACAAATATTCATAAGATACATGATGAGGCCAAAAGTGTTGTATTGAAATGTTATATATTGAAGCCATATGAGCCGCATTATGATAACATTATGATAAAGCATGGCCCTCGGGTGAATAATGAGAAAGTATGGCCCTCGTGCGTGAGGTATAAGAAGTATGACTCTTGGGAGCAAAGTATGATTTGTTAAAAGATCTGTGGGAATAAGTTGTCTCTCAAATAAGATTTCCAAACTATTATCCCACGTTTAAAGAATGTTTAATGTATGATGATTTATGGAACCTGTGAGCATAGTTTGATTGTGTAAATGGCCAACAGACAAATGATATGATTTCAAGGAATATCTTTAAATGTTTAAGCTAATGCATATGATTTGAAATCCCACGATTGCATATGAAGAGTTAAATGTTCTTTCACATGTAAATGATTTCTATTAATGATGTATTTATGAAACTATGTTTTGGCTACATAATGCATGTTCTCTGAAGGACTTGTCCCACCTTTTGGAGGGAAGTCTGCAAGACTTACCGAGAATTTTTATACGCACTCCTTTCACTATCTTGCATATACAAATGCGCATCCCACAGTTACGAGCTAGGTGCTCCACTCATGAACCTGGTGGTGGCATATGAGCTTTCTAATCTTTTTGCATAACCGGGCGGTCCCGAAGATATATTGTACTCCTTTACACATCTTTAGAAACTCCATGATGACAGTAGTATATGTATTTTGTGATATGTGAATGATGTCGTCCCTGGTCGGAACGCACTATATATATGATTGGATTATGGATTCACATTTTGAGGATTATCTATGCTTGGTTATATGTCTATGAGTGTTGGTTTGGGCAAGCAACTGCCCTTATGCATGTGTTGATGATTAAGAGGTACTAGAGTTTATGGGTTCGCTCAACAGGAGTAAGATCCTCGAGTGCCGGCCCTCCGATTTTGGGTCGTCACATTGTTTTCCTTTACCAGATTACTTTTGCAATATAGAACCGAATGTGATGAAATATAGGTACTAAATGGTTAAACGGTTCTTTTGCAATGGAATATTTTACTTGCTGCTACTATATTGGGATGATTAACAAGGAATACTATTAATTATCAAGAATTATTCATCTTTCCAGATTACCAATTATTAAAGAGTCAACCATACTCTTCGTTCAAAAATAAATAAAGAAGCAAATACAGTTGCTTCTGACAGCACCTATCGCCAACTTTAATCCTGGCAGTCTACCTTATCCGTAAGTGTTCAGTAACTGTATCCGTTCTCATTGCAGTCCGACTCCTGGTGTGAAAGAGTTTGAAGAACTGTATGACCTCATGGAACTCCAGAACTTTCATAAATTAAGAAGTCTAGGCTACATTTGACTACTAAGAATTGCATCAGAGATCAATAATGACACAAGTATAAGCATAGAAATCAAATATTAAAACAAGAGGAGCAGAATTAGCAAAATCGTGTTTCACAAATAATATAGCTCACCTTCACTTTGTGGAACTTCAACATTGTTTTCACTGCCAATTGCTTGGAATGTTATGTTTCCCAGCCATAGCACTGCAGCAACCATCTGAAAAGCATGCTCTTGGTCTCTTTCGGACATCCCCATGGTGTTTAGGGCTTTCTGAAAAGGGAGTGCATGAAAGGAATTAATAACAAATAGATCCAACATGACTTTGAATCGAAAGAAAAATAAAATCTAATTAACCATAAATTTGATCCCTTTAGCTCACCACAAGCATGTGAAACTTCTTCGCGTCATCAACATCATGGATCACCAAGCAATCACTCTGGTTGAGAAAGTTGTAGTCTGAAGCACCTTTCAGCTTAAGTTTGTCTGACAAAAGAATCGCATAAATGTTCTGAATGTGAAAGTGTAAAATCTTCCAAGGACTTGTTTTCTTAACACCCACATCCTCTCCCAAACAAAGAGAAACAAAAACAAAAATCATGCAGAGTTGTAGAGTATTCAATCACACATCTAGCCAAGAAACAGTTGTTCCGCTTCTAAAATAGTAGAAACTATACTTCATCTAGTTTATGTTCAAATTCCAAATTTTCTGACTCAAACTTCCACGCACCAAGTATATAACTCATTATTTTCCGTATTCAATAGCATCTAGGCAAAGCAACCACAGACTTGTGATTGCAAGCTCATACATATCTATAATTACAGTGTCACAAATTCAGACAAGATCACCATCATCAACTAATGTTTTTTAATAAAGAAAAGAACTTTATGAAAAAAATTATAGCTCCTGTGTTACCTTTAGAATCATAGTAATTTCAGTTCTAAGAAAAGATACGAGGAGAAACATCTCAAAGGTTGTAAAACGCAGCAGTAATAATAGAAGCTGGTTCATTGGCTTGAAAATGTTAATAAAGTTACAAAGAGAAATTACTGAACAATCATATCCTACTGAGACAACTAAAACCTAGAGCCAATAACAGCTCTGAAGCCCTAACAGCTAAAATAATAAGTAACAAAAAGATATTACAATAAAAGGTTCAATATCCAAATACAAACCTCTCAAAGCAGATGGAGCCCCAGCACATAGCTGGTAAAAGATATGGTAAGACCTCTCGCCATGAGCCAGTTGAACCACTCTTGACTGCCAAAATAAGACGTGTTTCAAAAGATTTAGACTCCGATGAACAGATACATATTTAACAAGACAATCCAACGAAGAACACAGAGAAGAAATATGCCCACCTTTTCGAGAAGAACTGCTCATTATTTTAGCATCAACATATTAGACATGCATAAAGATGTGTAAAAGTCAGTAATGAGACCAAAACAATATTACAAGACAATTACAAGAAATTGATATCAAAACAATGTTAACAAGACAATTACAACTTGTATTTTCTAAGGAGATTCAACTTAGTAAACATCCTTACATGTTTGTACATTAGCACCACAAATTCCTCCCTCTGCACTAAAATAAATTTCAATCAACTTTCCCTGCAACCCACCAAGACAACTATCAGTTCAAGTGCAAAAAAAGGGGCATAACCAATAAATACCCAAAAAAAAAAGGGGGGGGGGGGGGGGGGGGGGGAGGCAGAAAAAATGGAAACAAGTGTAGAGACTGACAAAACGAGTGGAGTTGTTATTCCTGGGAGTTTTGGCATTCCCAAAAGCCTCCAATATGCAACTTGTCTGCAGAACCTCGCTTTCTATCCGATTGTTTCCTCCACTGATCATAGCCAAGTATTCAATCGCGTATTTTGCTGTTTCCGTCTTCCCAGATCCACTTTCCCCACTGCATGATATGAAGAGAAGTTAGTCACTAAGAAATACAAGCATAGGCTTATCGTAAATTTGATCATTACAGCCAAGACATGCAATTACTCAACCAGTTTAGAAAAACACATCTTTACTGTCATCAGATTATATAAAATCTAACAATGAGACACTTCAAACCAACCTTATGATGATGGATTGATTTATTTCATCTGCAAGATACACAGCGAAAGCAACAAAAAAAAAAAATAAGAATTGACTGCTCTCATCTAAAGTTTTCAGAGACCAGGAATGAACTTTGGTATTAAAAAGACCTTCCATCATTTGACTGTAGGCAGTGTCGGCAGTAGAATAAATGTGAGGATCATCCAAGAGTTTCTGCCTGTAAGCTGTAACAAGTTCGTTTCCATACAATTGGATCTCTTTGAAGGGATTGACTGCTATTAGAACAGGGCCCGCCTTAGTCTGCAAGCATAGAGGAAACAGAAAACATTAACCAAAAGGCATCAAGTTTTACATGTAATGAAACAATGAGTCGTCTTAAGAGTACGCACATATATTCTATCCTGAGCATATCTATATTGGAGGTTGTGAAGAACTGATGGCTCATTGAGATAACAAAGTTGTATGAGATTATCCATGCCCGAAAGAATATCTGGATTTGCAGGTAAAAGCTCTCCAACAGGCACCGCCACAACCTATAGGATGACAAAGTCTAAGTACATACACATCTTTTTAATTTCAATTGTTCTAAGCTTCACTGTTCATAGTGAATAGCCAGAACATGTGAACTCACACTGCCATCTGAAAGCAATACCGAAGCTTTGTCTCCAGAAGTTGATTGTATTTGTCCTGGTTCCCATTGACTACTTTTCTGACGGCACCAGACACGAAGCTTCTGAAACATAGAGCTTAGAAGTTGAGTGTGTTCAACCAAACATAACTCGTTAATTACGTTTAAAATTCGTCCCAAAAGCTATAGCAACAACAACAACAACAACCCAGTGAGATCCCACATGTGGGGTCTGGGGAGGGTAGTGTGTACGCAGACCTTACCCCTACTCCAGAGGAGTAGAGAGGTTGTTTCCGGTAGACCCTCGGCACACCAAAAGCTATAGCACAATAGGTAAAATCTGTGAAATCTTCCCGCCGGGGAGCAAACCAAACACAACCAGACAAACAATGGTAGTTGAAAGTAGAAGATGCACAATTTTTTCTTACCTACTTGCCAATTAGTTAAAAACGTCAACTCTATAAACATACACCAAAGAATTACGAGTCAACTGCAGTAAGCTCAAGAAACAAAAGACCGAAAAGATATTTCAAAAGACATTCAAGAACTTATGCAGCTGTACTGCGTGGAAAAAACCAAACAAGAATTACTCTTATCAAACCTTACATTTACAGTTCACCTAAATCCCAAACGCCAAACTACTTGAAGTTAGCTATATGAATCATTTCTATTAACACTGCTGTGTGAGCTTTCTGTCCTATACGAGTTCATGATGTTAGTTCCTTTGACGACATTCATAAGAGCTAGTCAATTAATGACAGTTGCAACTCCCATGCGAAAAAGATTCTTTCAAACTCTAAGGACTGTCCCACTGCCCATTATCAGAAAGAGATTACATTCTATGCACTAACGGTTTAGGAGAATATTTACACAATCATGTCATATAAAAAGGTAGTTATAGGTAACTCTACTTAATATGTATTGATTCATAACTTAGAATAAATGGTAAGTAACCTACAGCCTACTATAACAGGTTAAATTACGCTGAAGGTGTAAATATATCATTAGATTGTCAATGTAAATAACTTAAATCCTATCAGAAATCCAACATTTGTCGATGCAACAAAAGAAGCAGGCAAAAGTATATAAAGGGCAACCGGGTGCACTAAGCTCCCGCTATGCGGGGATCCGGGAAAGGGCCGGACCACAAGGGTCTATTGTACGCATCCTTACCCTGCATCTCTGCAAGAGTTGGTTTCCAACGTTTGAACCCGTGACCTCCTGGTCACATGTCAACAACTTTACCAGTTACGCCAAGACAAAAGTATATAAAACTGAACATAAAACACAATCTTTACAGTAATTTCCTTTTTTTTTACCTTCTCAATAAAATAACTGATGTTGTCATTCCACTCATCCTCGCGAAACTTCGGGAGTGAATAATGAACCCTGTTATTATTATTATCAAGCAGTGTTGCACCATCTTTTTCCCAAAATCTCTGTCTATATACATTTTCTACTGAAAATGAATTAACATAAGGTGACTCAATAAACTCCATTATCATCTCTTTACCCTTTTTGGCCCCAAACATATTTCCTCTTTTCCCTTTAATCTCATCTTTCTTCCCATTCTCCAATTCAACAACACCGCTATTTTCGTTAGTATTATTGGGCAATGTTCTCTTAGGTGAAGGAGGCCTAGTTCTGGAAGCTAATTTGGGTCGGGTCGGCAATGCGGGTGGTATATCTTTGGGTTTCTCATTCTCATCCCTTTGTTTGAGTGATTCCAACATTTCTTCCAGAGAACTGCGTGTTCTCGACGGTGCCGAAACGGACAACATTGCATCTGGTTTCCAAAAACAGGAATATAAAAACTTTCTTCTTTTAGAAAAAAAAATTCCGTTGTAAAATGTAGTTTCATTCAAATCCAAAAAAAAAACCTAATTCAGATTCGGAATTTCAAAAACATGTTCGAGATTTTCCTATATTTGGAGGTTCTCTCGAACATGAACATCAAAATTTCAACCTGAAATTTCCAAATCAAAACAGAAAAAATGGAACAAAACCTCGGATTCCTCGAAAATATATTCGAAAATTATGAGCTGATAATTTTTGCTTGTGTTTCTTCCCTTAAGTGAAATGAAATTGTGGAAAAGGAAATTTCTGGAAGCTTTATTGTTAAGCTAAATCAAAGAACAAGGTAACAGACCAATGGTTTACGGATTTTTCAGAAATTAAGAGGTTGAACAAATGATAAGGTTAAAGAGATTGTTGAAAGGAAAAAATGGAGAAGAAGATGAAGAAGAAAGAGATGGCTGTGCCTGTTATGCATTGGACGTTGTTTATTGTTTTTTTTTTTTTTTTAAGAAAATACTGCCATTTTGAGTGAGAGATTATTTGGTAGTTGGCTTTAGGAAAATTTGAATTTTTTCCAAGTTAGGAGGTGTCGTGGGGCACAATTTTGAGACATCAAAATAAAAAAGACAGCTCGTTGTACAAAATATCGAGTTCTACTTTTGATCTCTCTTTCACGACTTGGCCATGGCAAGACGTCGGACATGGCGAGGGCATAGTCATTGGGCGATGTCGGACACGGACCGACATCGGACGTCGGACCATGGCACGGTGTCAGGCGTGGCCATGACCCTACGTCGGACGCGGCAGGACGCTATGACACGAGGCAGGATGTTGTCATGGCACGAGGCAGAACGTTGTTAGTAAGTTACTTTTTACTGTGATCTTGAGTTCACGTGTAGTGTTTGGGGAAGAATCGCAGCCAGGGGGGTATATGGTGTAGGCGATTTACCTTAATGCAAGCATCAATGACTGATTTCACGGCTCGGATCCTTAACTTATAGGATCACAAATATAACTTTCTCCTTACAAATAATACTTTTTCGTGTAATATTTCAAGTAGGGCTATTTATATTTTGATAAAATACCGAACTATCATATCGTAATTAAAACTTTTAAATTTTCGATATTGATATTTTTTTATTCAGTATGATATTCAATTTTTAAATAGTGGTTATAGTATGATTTTGAAGTTTAAATCATACATATAAAAATTAAACAATTTGGATTTATCTCTTTAAAATAATACAATGATGTGGTAGACACTAGAGAGACAAGGGCAATAATAAAACATTGAGGCACCTTTAAGGAAAGGAAAAGGATAAAATAAGAAAATGAGGGCATGTCCTAAATTTGGTCCTTCTTTGTTGTCACGTTGTCTTTTGTCAGGTAATCAAGAGGCTTCTGTTTCAAACTTTTTGGTACGGCTTGGCATACGAGATAAGGATAATAATTTCGAAATAAAATTTAAAATTATATAATTTTATGTTTGATTATATGTATATGAATAATTTTTATATTAAAATGATATGATTGGCCATATGGGATAGCTAATCTCATGAGATATCCTAAAATATTCTATCTTTGTACCATACGGCTACTAACTAGCGGTAACGAAGCTAGGAATTTCTCAAGAGTATTCAAATATAAAAGAAGTAAAAAAAAAATCCAACAAAGAGTATTCAATATGTGTTATATACCTTTATAACGTAATTTTTTGCTTATGTACACAGTGTTATTTTCCCTGAAGGATGATCAGTTGACGACCCTTGTGACCATGTGGCTTCGCCATTGGTCACTAAGTTAGCGTTTGGCCATAAATTCCTAAATTTGTTTTGAAAAATCTGATTTGGATGAAGTTTGGTTTGAAGATGAAAATGCGTTTGGACATCAATTTTCAAAACATATTTCACTTTATTTTTTGAAAATACATGAAACATGACTTATAGCCACAAGTTCTAAAAACTACCACAAATACCCAACAATACCATCATCAACAACATTCATTATATTATCGCAAAATCATAGTCTTGGACATAAATAAATTTGGTATAAAATTATTATTTTTGTAATAAACTACATAATACACTATCATAATACCGAGAAGACGACACAATATTATTATAAAATAATAAATAGTGGGCGCTTTTATAAAATACAAAAATAGTTCTTGAGTTTTTTTGGGATCTGGGTTAGGGGATTTTGCTAAAATATAGATAAAATTTAGGAATAAACATGTATTTGTCAAAAAAACAAACCAAATATATTTTCACAAAATCTATGATCAAACGAGTTATAAATCAAATTAGGATATAATTTGATAGGGGGATAAGAACACTATTCCGAGATAAATGTTGGGGTTGTATTTATTCCTTGTTTGATTATAAAGTATTAACTAACTTCAGAATAAATTTTATATTAAAAGGATTAGCTATCTCGTATAGGAAGTGATGGATATCCTATTTTATCCCATTATCACTTCCTACTAAAAGAAATTCATATCTAGAACTCAAACCCGAGGTCTTTAGTTAAGGGAGAAGGAGCCCCACCTGTTACACCACATCTGTTAATGGTTCTAACAGATTATAATACTAATATTTAAGCTGTAATTTTCTGAGAATTTAGACGTAAAATATTAAAAAAATTGCTTCTATAGAGTTTCCCACTTTATTCTGTTCAAATAGTATCCGTTGTTGGTGAAAATTTATGATTGTAACAATTATATTTTACTTAATTTTTTGTCTGTTTAAGGAATAAAATAAAATTTCAATTCATCGTCAATCTCACCTTGCTTTGGGAGACTCTATGTTTTTGTCTCTTTATACTATTAAAAAAATTGCGTTTATTATATAGACTACTAAATAACATACGTGGAAATGAGAGGGAAAAAAAGAAATATTATATTTACAGTAATTAATATATATATATATATATATATATATATATATATATATATATGTGTGTGTGTGTGTTTTACTGTAAATACGACCATGCACTGATGAAGTAGATGAATGTACGGGTGAGTATTTTTTTATGATGTGTATTTTTTTTTTTGTATATTTAATGGAATGGTGATTCGAATATTTATTGATTTAGAGGAAGACCTATATCATATTATTGGATAACTAATATTTATTGTATTACTACTTCACTGCAATCTTTTGTGGTGACATATTAAAAGGGCAGTCCGCTGTATTAAACTCTTGTTATGTACGGGGTTCGAAAAAAAGCCGGATTACCAGGGTTTATTGTACGTAAGAGTATTCATAAAAATCCGAAAAATCGGGCCAAATCGAAAAACAAAACAAACCGACCAATTTGTTTGGTTTGGTTTTGGTTTTTGAATTTTAAAAATCGAACAAATTTGGTTTGGTTATGGTTTTAATCAAAAAATAACCGAACCAAACTGACTATAGGTAGCTATTTCAAATTTATTATTACACACACACACACACACACACACACACATATATATATATATATATATATATATGTATAATTTTATACAAAGTTTCAAAAAATTTATGGCGAATGCTAATCGTTTGCACTTTTAGTACAATTCTTTACCTTTATATTCTAGTTTGATTGGTAGTTTTCTTTTGTTAAGTGTAATAATCCATTTTATGTATAAAAAAAATATTTTTAATTGAGCCCTTAAATTATTCATCACTGTTTGATTCAATTATCATCAATATATTTTAGTAAATAATATATTTCTCAAAGGGCAATTGATTTGATAGTGTCACGTTGAAAATGTGGTCGCCGGAATATGTGTGTGGTAGTGTATGTCTTATATTTAAGAAAAAATAGACAAATAACCGAAAAACCCAAAAACCGACATAAACCGAATCGAGAAAAAATCGACTTAATTGGTTTGGTTTGGTTCTAATATTTGAAAAACCGACTTACTTGGTTTGGTTTCTTTTTAGAGAAAAAACTTATCCAAACTGAATCATGAACATCCCTAATTATACGCAACCTTACCCTATATTTTGCAAGAGGCCGTGGAATGCCATACAAGTGAAAATGGTATTTGAAATCTAGAGTTGTGTTTGAACATGAATATAATTTTGGGTTGTTTTTAAAGTTTTGTGAGATTTAAGTGAAAATTTTGAAAAATAGTTTTCTGAAGTTTTTCAAATTTTTGAAAATTTCCAAAATGCATTTTCAAATAAAAATTAAAAAATTTATGAACAAACGCCGATTTAAAAAAAAATAAAAAATTTTGAAAGAAAGAGAAATATTTCTTATGTCCAAACGGGCTCTAATATGTCATGGTCGAAGAAATTTAGATTAAAATAAATTAAAAGGAGAACAAGACGAAAACGTGGCTGTCTTTGACCTTCTCATGCCGTTCGTTGGAGCCATGTAATGAATTTTTCAAATTTTAAAGCACGTAGAATCGTGAATATTTAAATGCTTAATATCAACATTATTAATTAATTAATTAGTCAATCCGTCTGTCAAAGATAATTACACACTCAAGACTTTGTGTTGATCTTAAATTATTTATTTTAAATGTTAATTGATTTACTTTAAATATAGTTGAGTAAAGTATAATTTTATTTATTATGACCATTTAATTTCATTCAAATTCATAAAAAATTAAAGTCAAAAAATTATCAAATGTAAATAGCTGCCAATTATAATTAACTTTTGTTGCTGAAGAAATGGATCTTTGTGTAAATATTATATTAGTAGTACTATTTTTTTGTTTTCTGCGTATTGAGTTGTTTTTGTTAGGGAGTTTTTTGTTCTTAATATAAAAAATTTCGCTGCGAGTCCGAACTTAATCAAGTCCCAATGCTAGTATCAAACATCGGGTAAGAAACTTAAAAAAAAAAAAAAAATCTACTGTCGTGTTCTCCATAATAATAATAATAATAATAATAATTCTTTTTTTTTTAATATAAGTTGCTAAGATTTGTCAAAATATTACAAACCTTACTAGAGATAGATCTAAGATATTTAGTTCTAGAAATAACAAACATAAGACTGACAAACTAATATCAGTACAAATAGTTGTGGTACTATTTAGATATATTTTATGCTTAAAAGAGGTCTTCACATTATGTCTAATCATTACAACTTTCAATAAATAATTTATATACAATTATAAAATATATAATATGTTTATAATTTATGTACAATATATGTATAACTTATATATAATCAATACATTATTGATATATATCGATTAGAAAAAATTATTGAATCAAATAGGCTATTTTTGTAACAATCCCTACATTAGGTTCAAAGTTTAATTTCAATAAAATGGTAACTAATGTTAATATTTAGAAAGATTTTCATTATATTATAAGTTTGAGTTTTAGCCGAGGATCTATTGGAAACAACATCTTTATCCTCACACGGTAAGGGTAAGGTCTGCATACACGCTACTCTCCCCAGACCCCACAGTTTGGAATAATACTAAATATGTAGTTGTTGTTGTATAAGTTTGAGTTTTAAATTTTACTAGAACATAAAAGATATATTTGAAATTGAATTATATTAACATCTGTTTTAATTTGTGGAAAAAAGACATAATAGTAGCAAATAATGTGCCTCATTTACAGCTTGTTTGGATGGTTGTTACCCGTTGTTTATATTGTATTGTTACTTTAAATACAATATTTGTATTGATTGTTATTTAAATTTTATTATATCGTTAAATCCGTCGTTACGTAACAACGAAAAGTGTCACTTTATATAACGACGGATTTGGCCTGGTGACGTTGTTACTTTGCTTTTTTCTCTCGTTTTTCCCTTCGTTATTATTAAATAATCATATTTTATCCTTTATACTATATTTTTATATAATAATTGTACTTCGTATCCTATTTTTTTCTTAGTAATATTGCAAGTTTATTCTTCAACTTTTTTGGAACGAAACATCATGAGACGAAGTCAAACGATACAATCTATCCACACATTGTATTTATCAAACATTATACAGTATAATGCAATAAAATACATTATAAAACGGCATAACAACCATCCAAACAAGATGTTAATTTAGGAAAAAAGAAGTAGGTGAACCCCTTCGCCGAAAAATTACATTGTATATATAAAGTACGGAATGCTAAATAATAAATAAATAAAAATATTTTCCTTTAAAAAATAAAAAATAATAAAATGGTCCAGACAAGGATAAGTGTTGGAAGTTGATGCACGATTGTAACATAAGATCCTCAAACAGACAGACATGGATATGAACTATAAGACATTCTTCTGACAGGGCCCATCACATCCATTAAGTCGCAACCCAACATCAATTATTTTTGGAGAAAATGACCTTCTATAGCCCCTCAAATTAATAGCTCATTTTATTTTTATTGATCCGAAATGTCTTTTCGGCCAAAACATATTATATCTAATAGTTCAAAGTGTCTATTTTATATATAGTGAGTTTATTTAGTATATATTTTGTATAGTGACAATTTATTTAGTATATTTTTTTGCATAGTAACAGTTATTGTATATAAACGGCATAATGACAGTCTGTTTTGTATAGTGACAGTTTTTTTGTATATTTTTTGTATAGTGACTGTCTATTTAGTAATAATTTTGTATAGTGATAGTCTATTTTGTATATATTTTGTATAGTGACAGTCTATTTATTATATATTTTATATAGTGACAGTCTATTTAGTATATATTTGGTATATTGACAGTCTATTTGGTATATTTTTTGTATAATGATAGTCTATTTTGTATAGTGACGGTCTATTGTATATAAATTGTATAGTAACAATCCATTTAACATATATTTCAAGTTACGCATAGCTATCTGAGAAAGAAAAATCATAAAACTTTTACAATTCAAAAAGACAATTCCAATTAGAACAAATTAATTCAAATTTATCATTAAGGAGAACTCTAGTTATATAGAAATTACTTTGCATGTGACATAGTTACGAGATGAAAACTCGAGCATCCCTTCGCACCAACGACAAGGGACTAAAAGAAAGAAGGCAGACTGAAAATAAAATCTATTAAGTGCGTGTAATATCAATTTTACTACAAGAACTATCAAATTGAGAAAGTAAAGACTGATATTTATGATGGGCTATAATAATTGTTTGGATGGTGGAATTGGGCGTAGCAAAGAAGCATAGAAAAAGATAAGGTGGGTTAGCTAATGTTTTGTTGTAGCTAATGCAATAAGTATTACTATTACTTGCAATAAAAGATAATGGGCTAGCAGTTGTCTTAAGTTAGTGTCGAACGGCCAATTATGTCAGAACCTGTTATTTTAGTGTTTTTTTTTAACCGGTGCCTGAAATTATAATAATGCAGGAACCTTTGGAGATTACCTTATCAAGCCGTTTTTTCCTTAAAAAGAAATGCTTTTGATTGGTACGCTGATCTTGAGGTTGGTTTCATCGATAGTTGGGAGCAACTTGAACATGAATGTCTCAATCACTTCTATAGCAAAAGGCGCGATGTAAGTGTGGTTGAACTCACAAACACGCGTCAATGGAAGGATGAACTAGTTGTTAATTTCATCAATCGATGGAGGAATGCGAGCCTCAACTGTAAAGACATGCTTAATGAAGCTTCTGGAATAGAAATGTGTATCCAAGGAATGCGTTGGGGACTTTGGTACATCCTACAGGATATCAAGCCTAAGTCTTTTGAAGAATTGGCTAAACATGCTCATGATATGAAGTTAAGTATGTTTTCAAGTGAAAATCAAGGGCCACCTGTTTATGAACCCCGCAAAGTGAAAGATAAACAAGAAATAAAGAAAGTAGGCAAGTTTGTGCCGGAGTATGAGAACAAGGAATCAATGAATGCTAATGTCTCTCCATTAATGGTCACAAAAAAAGTGAGTAAGAAGCAAAGTGTGAAAACAACGTCCTTACAGGATAAAGTTGGACGAAAGTTAACTCTGAAGGAAATGTAAGCGAAAGAATATCAATTCTTGGACTTCGATGTCCCAACAATTTTTGAAGAGATTTTTGAGTTGAAACTCATTGAGTTACCTTAAATGAAGCATCCAGACGAAGCTGAAAGGACTAATGATCCAAATTATTACAAGTACCATCAGTTGTTGGCCACCCTATTGAAAAGTGCTTTATCTTCAAGGAGAAAGTCATTTACTTGACCATTGAAGGAAAAACCTTGCTTGAGGATGAGAAAGACATTTCGAATCAAGTTTATTTCGTTTTTGGTTCACTTGATCTCATTGTCCTTTGCAATTTTGTCGAAGAACATGAATGTGATGGCATCCAAACTACATCATCACCAAATATGATTAAATTTGATAACTGTGAACCTATCAATGTGAGCAATTGCTTCTCCCTATAGTGTATAAACTAATAGTGGAGGAAAGATCTCAAGAGGAAAGTGAATCACATGATGGTCAAACTAATGATGAAGGTTGGGTTATTGTGACTCGACGGAGACGCTGCAAGACAAGTTCACAAAGGGAGTCAAATAAGCAAATGCTAGGGGGGATATGGTGAAAAGACACAAGAAGGAAATGATAAAGAATAATTAGAAGAAAACAAAAATGGAGGAGAATCACTATCAAAGGCTACGTCTTCCAATGACATTGGATGAATTCCTGTCAAGCTGGTTACACTGGCAAACTTCCTGTGAATATATCAAGGTCTCATGTTGTAAGGTAGATGAAGAAGAGACAAATAAGGAAGATCTATCATTGCTTCTGCCTCGCCTGTCCAAAAAAATTCATTGAGAATTCTGAAGAAGTGGACATTTGTGATGCGAAATTCACATTTACCAATAATGATCTTTTGCTTGGTGAAACACACCATAAAAGTCCCATATTTATGGTTGTCTTTGTGCGGGAATAAAGAATAAGTAGAATTTTGATTGATGATGGATCTAGCGTCAATATTCTCCCAATTCGTATTGTCAAAGAGCTTTCCATACCGATGGATGACCAATGTGAAAGTCGTTTGATGATTCAAGGGTTCAATCAAGGGGCAAAGAGCTATATGGGCCATCAAATTAGAAATCAATATGTGAGATATGCGTTTAGTGCATGGCTGCACATGATCGATGCAGAGACCTCATATAATATCTTGTTAGGAAGGCTACAGATACACGAGAACAAAGTGGTTTCATCCACCTACCATCTATGCTTGAAGTACTATGAAGATGGGGTCGGAAAGAAGATAGTTTCTAATGATAAGCCCTTTACCGAGGCTGAACCATACTTTGACGATGCAAAATTATTCTTAAAGAATTACGTCTCAAAGGAGGTTAAGGTTGATGAGATGAATTTGACCAAAAGTATTGTAAATAAGGTTGATGACATAACTAGAAATGCAATGATTACGGTTGAAAAGATCAGGTGCTTTATGATAGGAACAAGATGAATCAGGCATCTTCTAGTAAGAGAGTGACTCCTATTTTTTGCTATGTCCCAAAGGCAAGGAAGGTTGAAGATCCATCTTCTGAACTACAAGGTAATGTGTTAGGATACTTGACCCTCCCTATCAAGTGAATTGATGCAATTAAGTCGTCTACAAAGTTGCTTAAAAAGTTTGTCAAATCATCAAACCATTATTCGCTTCTAAATCTACCACTTCCTGCAAAGCGCACAGATGAGGTCTTTGACCCAAATGCCTACAAGTTGTTAGCAATAGCTGGATATCATACCAAGGAACCATCCAAGTTAGGAAAGCTCCTGCCTGAAGCTTCAAACCCTACTCAAAAGATGATGATGAAGAAAGGGTACTCACTAAAGCAATCACATGAAGGTTTGGGTTACAAACAACCCCCGCCAATTCGTATCTCCATTAAAAAGGCAAGTTGTAACTACATTACTGCAAAAGAAGTGTCTACAACGCTTAATGAGAATCTTTCATGTTTGATCGACTTATGAAACCATGGACCTCAGTATTTGATAGGTTGGGACCACAAAAGAAGAAAAACGAGTGTCGTGGAAGTAATAGAAGGATTGGAGCACCTATCTTCGGTAAAAAGGAGATTTTGACCACAAACTGCCCAAGTCTGATTCCTTATAGAATGAGGTGAGAGACACAACTTGTAGTTTCGTGCAGAGAGTTTCTCAAAGAAAAGGCTCATACTATAGTCCACACTAAATAACGAGAGGAAGATGAATAAAGTATGGGGTCATCATATCATATCACCATTCACGACGAACAAAATGCTTCATCTTATACGGAAGTCGAGGAAAAGTGCCTTGATATTTGTGTATGTCATCACATATATTTCAACGATTGTGATTGTGATCCTCAAGAGGATGAAGACGCTAAAGATGCACGCCCGATCTTGAAAAAGGGGTGAAGACAACGGTTGATGCACGAAAGGAAGTCAATTTTGGAGTCGTTGAAGATCCAAAGCCCACGTATGTAAGTGTATCTCTAACTGGTGATGAAGAGAGCAAATATATTGAGCTACTTAAGGAGTTCAAAGACGTATTTGCTTGAAGCTACAAATAAATGCCAGGTTTAGACCCCAAGGTGGTTGTTCATCATCTTGCTTTCAAACGAGGTGCTCATCCCGTAAAACAAGCACAACGTCGCTTCTGACCTGAACTGTCTCCCTTGATTGAAACTGAAGCTAACAATATTATTGAGGCTAGTTTTGTTCGTGAAGTTAAATATCCTACATGGATTTCAAGCATTATCCCTGTAAGAAAGAAAAATGGCCAAATCCAAGTTTTTGTTGACTTTAGAGACCTAAATAATGCCTGTCCTAAGGATGAATTTCCGCTTCCCATCCCGAAGCTCATGATTGATGCCACATCTAGATATGAAGTGATGTCTTTCATGGATGGTTCGTATGGATATAATCAAATTCGTATGGCACCGAAGGATGAAGAACCTACCGCCTTTCGAACCCCTAAAGGTATGTACTGCTACAAGGTAATGCCTTTTGGTTTGAAAAATGATGGTGCTACATATCAACGTGCTATGCAAAACATTTTTGACGACATGCTTCACAAAAACGTGGAGTGTTATGTTGACGACTTGGTGGTAAAGTCAATGAAGGGAGATGATCGTTTACAAGATTTGAGGGTGGTATTTGAACGACTTCGAAGATACCAACTCAGAATGAATCCATTGAAGTGTGCCTTTGGGATTACTTCTAGTTGCTAGATTTTATTGTTCGACATCGAGGTATTGAAATTGGTCAAGCTTAGGTGGATGTTATCTTGAAAATGCCTGTGTCGAAGGATATTCATGAATTAAAAAACTTACAAGGTAAGTTGGCATATCTTAGAAGATTTATTTTGAGTCTGACTAGAAGATGACAACCATTTAGTCACCTCATGAAGAAGGGGTTCTTTTGAATGGGAATAAGCTTGTAGAAATGCTTTTGAAAGAATTAAGTCTTATCTGATGAAAACCCTTGTACCGGCAGCCCCCATACCTGGAATGCCATTAATATTATACATTTCAACACATGAAAGGTGAGTGTGAGCGCTTCTGGATCAAGGAAACAATGAAGGCCAAGAAAATGCACTTTATTACTTGAGTAGGATGATGATGCCAAATGAGCTCAAGTATTCACCTATTGAGAAGTTATGTTTGGCACTTGTCTTCTCTATTCAGAAGCTGAGCATTACTTCCAAGCTCACAATGTGTGACTCGTCTCAAGAGCGAATCCTACTAAGTTTGTCATGTCTAAACCTATCCTAAGTGATAGATTAGTGAGGTGGTACCTCGAATTTCAACAATTTGAAATTGTGTATGTTTCTCAAAAAGCGGTAAAAGGACAAGCATTAACAAACTTCCTAGCTGACCATCCTATTCCAGATGATTGAGAGTTGTTTGATGAATTGCATGATGAAGATGCAATGGTCATAGAATTCAACCTCCTTGGAAGATGTATTTTGATGGCGCTGCACATCATGAAGGAGTTGGCGTTGGAATAGTGTTTATCACTTCTCAAGGAGAAGTTTTGCCATATTCTTTCACTTTGTCACAACGGTGCTCCTATAATGTTACTGAATATCAAGCGACATACTTGGGCTTAAAATGGCAGTGGATATGAAACAATTGCAACTACAAATTTTCGGAGACTCCAAGTTAGTGATTAGCAAATTTTGGGTAGTTATGAGGTTAAGAAGCTAGAGTTGGTCCCATAACATAAGTGTGCTAAGAGTGTGGTAAGTTGGCTTGTAGAGGTAACTATTCAACATGTACAGAGAAAGGAAAACAATAGAGCTGATGCATTAACAGCCTTAGCTTCTACATTATCTTTGAATTATCAAACGCAAGTCGTTGTTTTCCAAAGATGGGTAGTTCCTCCACTAAATGAACGTGAGGAAGACGAAAACAAAGTTGAGCATCTTGCTTCCGCTCTTGAGGTTGAAACCAAAGATTGGCGACAACCATGAATCGATTAACTTTGTTATGGAATATTGCCAAAAAAACACCGAAGGAAGACTAAAATCCGAAGGAGAGACCCTCATTTTTTTAATTACAAAAATACACTCTATAGAAGATCATTTGACGGAGTGCTCTTACGTTGTTAGGGGGCCGATGAATCCCTCCAAGCTCTGAAAGAAGCACATTCTGGAGTATGTGGAGCACTACAATCTGATCCGAAACTTCATTTTCACATTAAAAGAATGGGTATTACTAGCCAACCATGGTGAAAGATTTTTTAGATTACGCTCGAAGGTGTAAATTTTGCCAATTCCATGCTAACGTCATACATCAACCACCTAAAGCATTGAACCCAATTGATGCTTCTTGGCCATTTGATTCTTGGGGCTTAGATGTTGTTGGCCTATTGCCAAAGTCTTCTGGTGGACATTTATACATTATGACTGCAACTGATTACTTCTCGAAATGGGTTGAAGTTGTTTCTCTTAAGGAAGTAAAGAAGGAAACTGAGGCTAACTTCATCCGAGCCAATATTATCTATCACTTCGGCATTCCTCGATATATATTGACAAATAACCGTAAGCCATTTGATAATAAGTTGATGCATAAAATATGTGATAAGTTTGGCTTCAGGCAACACAATTCCTCCATGTATTATGTTGCCACCAATGGACTTGCTGAAGCATTTAACAAGACGCTCTGCAACTTGTTGAAAAAGGTTGTCTCTAAGTCTAAGAGAAATTGGCATAAGAGAATGGAAGAATATCTTTGGGCATATATGACCACATATCTCACACCAACGCAAGTGACTCCTTACTCACTTGTTTGTGGAGTTGAAGCAGTCCTTCCACTTGAGCGTCAAATCATATCGTTGCGGCTTGCCATTCAAGAAGGACTCACTGATGAGGAAAATGCTCGGTTACGCCTTGAATTATTGGAAGCTCTTGATGAAAATAGGTTAGAATCTCAACAAAGCCTTGAATGTTATCAAGGTCGCCTGTCTCGATCTTTTAACAAAAGGGTGCGCTTAGATCTTTCCAAGTGGATGACCAAGTTCTTGTGGTCAAAAGGACTATTACTGCCTCTCGTCGATTTTGGGGCAATTCTCTGCTAAGTGAGATGGACCATATATTGTACAAGAGGTATACCCAAGTGGCGCTTACAAGATTGTTGACCCAGAAGGTTCGCGGATTGGCCATATCAATGGGAAATTCAAGAAGAGATACTATCCTTGAAGAAAACAAATATGCTCCTTAACGCACAAGCATGAACTGCATGTTACTCCTGGACCTCAAGAGTATAAACTGTGCAAGGTCCCAAAAAAAATTCTGCTAGGTTGAAAACCTCGAAAGAGGCGGCATAGGAAAAAGTTAGGAAATTAAAAATAAAAGGAAAAAATCAACCATTTTGAACTACAGAATGACTTGATCCCCTTCACCGAGGTACGTAGGCAACTTATAGTTTCATTCTAAGTTCAATTATATGAGTTCAAAAATACATATTACCCAAGGTATTATTCAAATGAGGCATGATGGAATATATTTCACTTGATTGACACTTGAAAATTTGGTGTATATGTATTCTTTCGTTGAACTCTCTGTCTTATATTGATGGCTCAATGGGGAAAGACTTCCATGTCAAATTGAGGTATTTGATGGAATGACTGTAGTTTCTTTAATAAGAGGCTAAGTATTCAATTTGAAGTTTTCTAAGTCAATTTAATTTTGCCAAGTCTGTTACATCATCAATTTGAAGTGTTCAAGCCCGCTAGGTCTCAAAGTTGCAGCCTTCAAGTCCGCCAAGTCTTCAAATCCATAAAATATTAAAAACAAATTCACTCGTTACGAACTACGTAATGACTTGATCCTCCCACAGAGATACATAGGAAACTTAGAATTTTTATTCTAAGCTAAGTCACCTTAATAAAAAGAAAAGTGAGGTTTTTTTAGAATCTGTGGATGAACTACCAAGTCTTGATCGTTCAAAAGGGATCACTAATGAGAATGCACAATATAAAGCGAAACGAAATACGTTTTATTGATGATTAGAACATCTACTAAACAATAAATGCAAGAAGAAAGGGAAAAAACAAATAAAACAACGACATACTCCTTTCTAGCAGTTGAGGCTCCTAACTAGGCTTCTTCAACTTCTTTCTTAGCAACTCCTATAAGGGCTTCTAAGTTCTTCTCTTTTTCATAGAGCTTCACTATCTTCTCTTTCATGGTTACCAGGGACTGACAGATAGACAACACTTATCTAGCCTTCTCTTCTTATTCAATCATGGTATTTGTAAGGTGTACCTCAACCTCTGATATTGCAGTCTCTTAAACATTCTCAAATAAATCAGATAGTGTCTTGTTATATGAAGCAGCAAGCTCAAAAAGGGGCTCCAGTACGTTTCTCAAAGGGGAAATATACACATCATCCCCATCCATTGCCTCAAGGATCACTTTAGCATTTTCTTTAAGATTGGAGACCTTGTCTGCATCGCTACCTTTAAGTTTACGCTGGATCGAAGTTCAAAGCTTCAATATAAACTCCTTTTGAATATCCAAGACAACCTTCTTTCCATAAAAAACAGACGCTGCAATTATTGGTCGTTCATGTAAATTAGAGTCCAACTTTCCCCTAATTCCATCATGAGAAATAAAAGTTGCCTTTTGGTTGCCTTCGATGTAGAAGATGATTTTTGTAGGTTTGGTCCAGCTATAGACTCACCACTATCTCGTGTTCTTCCTCGTTGCAACGCACCAATGCTATTAGCCCACAACAATAAAAAATAAAAATGTAAGAACACTTTAGCAAATTCATTTGGCCATGGTTAACAAAAATGAAATGCTTATGTTTTATTTTACCTTCTCGTTTCGAGATGTTAGGGTTCCTGAAGATCTATCAACGCTTTGGACCTCTACAACTTCTTCTGGGTTAGGCCTTTTCTTTTTCCAACATTGATCTCCTTTTCTGCTATCACTCTCCTCTTAGGATAGTCGCTTGTTAGAGGCATCAACAACTACATCGAATGGAATGAGACTTTTGTCAACTGAAGCATGGATCTCTTCTCTTCGAACTTCTTTGTGTAGCATGGCTTAGTTTCATGCGCGCATCTCAAATACCTTAGACTTTAAATAAGGAATCTTATCAATCACTAAGACATCCTTGTTGTGGTCTTGAAATGTATTTGTGATTGGCAGAACAATATTCATCAAAAATTATAAGTGCTCCTCATAAAGGCTTCCATGCGCCATTTCCCACCAAGATATATAAATAGACAATGTAAACTTCTTCATGTTGGACCCAAAAGGAGGAAATACTGCCCTTGACCTAGATCTGATCACTACACAAATTCCTGCAAGTCTTAACCCTTCAAATGACTACGGGTGTCTTGATAAAAACCAAATTGGTGGCTAAATTGATAAGGGTTGTAAGTTTCAATAATAAAGTTGAATCTGTCCCTTAAAGGAAGATAATTCAAGTGAATACTCATAAAGAAATTTAACTCGAACTCGTCTGCCTTACTATCGTCATAGTAGTGGTACAAATCCGATCTGCGGGGCACTGACGAAGTCCAAAGGATATTTTTTCCATTATGAATGCGTTTCTTTGCTTTCTCTTTCCCAAAATATGTAGCAACTCCTTCACCAGAACATGCGGCCATAAGAGGAACAACTGTCCTATTTGCAGGCGGAAAATGAGTCTTAAAGTAATGGGATAACCGGCCATACACATAATGAGTTGGAAAGCAAGTTTTGGAAGGATCAAGAAACGAGCACTTTGAAATCACATTCAAACCTTTATATATGCTAGCTAAGATCGGGACTGCAAGGCTGACTCTTCGTTTACAAGCAAGATGATATGCAATCTTAAAGGTCCCAGGACGAATAAAGTCGCCTTCTTTTGACGGGAGCACAAAAATACATAACCAACAAGATACAAAAGCAACCAAGTATGTCTCGTATTTCTTTTCACCCATTAGTCCTAGCTTATGGAATACGACTTCTTCAACAATCGACCAATTAACTGCTTCCTCTATGACCCTAGTAGGATTGTGCGTCAATTTCAAATGAGCAGACTTCTTTTCTTTCCTTAATGGAGGTTGAGTGTACTTCATTGTCTTTCTGCACAAGAAGTCTACCCATTTTTTTCACAGAAACTTTCGGATCGTTGCTAACTCCCTCTCGGAGCCGATGGAAGGTGTCAAACAAATGCTCACAAGTCTGGGAAAGAAACATTCCTCCTTGTCGTACGTGCCTGTAAGCTCTTCAACATTTGGCACAACTTCCTTGTAAGGAGATCATGTTATATGCAGACCCCCTATCTTATACAAATCCCAAAGTAATATGGATAGTTCTCCAGCAGATGGAAGCAATGTATTTGTGATATGCACCATGCCTCACATAAAGCATGTGTAATATCTGTATTATGGTCATATGTGAAGAGTGAAGCATATACGGCGTCCTAAATTCTTGAGCCCTCCAGGTTCAGACGGCACCTACTTAAGACGTCTTCTGTCTATTCTCAGTAGCCAGAAACGTAATGAAATTCACCATCGAACGACAAATCATTGCCTAATAAGTTTTCTTGTTAATATTAGCCGCCCCAAGCATGATAAGGTGCTCGCGACATTCCAAGCATGATATTAGTGGTGCAAAGCATCCATGTCTTGGGAGGACAACTATTGTATTCAAGTGCCCAGTCTGCCAAATAAGGTGGGTCCCTCAAAGGTCCCATGAAGCTGCAACATATTGGCCGACTGGTGGCCTATCAACTAGTAACGTTGTCTCCACCTTGCTTCCCTTATGGTCCAAAATAATAAGGTATTGCGAATTAGAGGAAAATAGTCTTGAGTCTTTGAAGTAAACCATATTTAGACTGCAAAAAGAGAGAAATTATTAGCACTTAACTTTGAAGTGTAACATTCTTGGCCTTAAATACATAATATAATGTGTCATATCTCAAGACTAATCCTACCAAGCATGAAAAGGGCAAAATCTTTGGCTTGGACGGTGTAATGGTCTTTGCCACAAATAAAGAAAGTCAAATTCTCAAATAAAATGAAGTCTTTAGCTCACACGGTGTGATATAGTCTTCGCTTTAGACAAAATAAATTTTTGGCTCAGACGGTGTAATGGTCTTTGCCTTAGATAAAAGTAAAGGCTCGGTTAAGATGATGTAATGGTCTTTGCCATAGATAAAGAAAGTCAAGTTTTCAAATAAAATGAAGTCTTTAGCTCAGATGGTGTAATGGTCTTCACTTCAGACAATAAATCTTTGGCTTTGACGAAAATGATCTTTGCCCAAGATAAAGTAAAATCTTTGACTTAGAAAATCCTCTGAGAAAATATTAGAATACATTCTAAAAATTTATAAATTATGGAAAATATTGGGCTACAATTTAATATTTTGCAAAACTTTGTAAATTATAAATAAAATCGAAATAGTGACCTAAAAAGGCATAATTGCAAAAACAATACTATTTAAACTATGTTCTTTATTTAATAAAAATTAAACTTATATCTAATGTTAGCAACCCTTCAAACAAAACTTGCCCACTCCTGAAGTTTGAACTCTCTGATTAAATCTGACAAACTCATATTTCCAGGCTTCTTCACAATTGCGATAATTTCTTCGCAATTTCCATGACTTCAATTGTCGTATTTGCGAGATCATAGGCCTGCTACTGACACCAGACACTCCAGCTATTCCTAAGTTCCAAAAATCACCCTGTAGCCTATCTCAAAACTCACCCGAGCCCTCGGGGCTCCAAACCAAACATGCACGCAAGTCTAAAAACATCATACATACTTGCTCGTGCGATCCAATCATCAAAATAACACCTAAAACTACAGATTTAGCATCAAAACTCATGAGTTCCTTAAGAACATTTCAAATTTACTATCTTCTCAACCGAACGCCCGAATCACGTCACACCAGCTCCGATTTCCACCAAATTTAAGAGATATAACTTAAATATTATAATAAACTTGTACCGTGATCCGAGACCAAAATACGGGCCCACTACCAATGAGTTCAAACATTAATCAATTTCTTTAATTCCTTTAAATCTCAGTGTGTGTTTGGTTCTTGGAAAACAAGTAGTAATCTTATTCATTTTCTGGTGTTTGGTACGCAAATCAAGGAACATATTTTCTCAAGAGTATTCATAGATAATTTTGATATAATAAACATGAAATCATAAACTTTCGAACAACAACCTTCCAAACCCGCAAATTTCATAAACTTCTGAACCACAAAACTTTCGAAACCGCGAAATTTCGCACTCGTAAACTTTATAACTTCTAAACCCGTAAACTTCGAAACACATAAACCTCCGAACTCATAACTTTGGAACTTGCAAAATTTTGAACTTGTAAACCGAAAGATGAAAAAAGTGAAGCTGAAAATATATTTAAAAAAATATTTTTTTCCGGGGGCAGGTGATGGGTGGGGGTGCAGAAAAATAAATAGAAATTTAAAAATTACAAAATAAAAGTTAATTTTTTTTTGTGCCGGAGTGGGGGCCGTGTGTGTGTGGGGGGGGGGG